>CAJUXJ010002050.1:0-37994 GCA_910589775.1 Avena eriantha
CAATGACTCTAGCTGTGGTTCATGAAAAGAGAACGCATGCGATGACTCTAGCTGTGGTTCATGGGAAGAGTAGACATTCAATGACACTAGTGGATCCATGTGTGGTTCAGTTGAAGAACACATATGCAATGACACCAGTTGATCCTTACGTGGTTTGTGAGAATAACACACATGCAATGACACTGGTGGATCCATGTGTGGTTAATGGGAAGAACACACATGCAATGATACGGGTGGATCCATGTGTGGTCTATGGGAAGAACACACATGCAATGACACTAGTGGATCCATGTGTGGTTCATGGGAAGAACGCACATGCAATTACACCGGTGATATGTGATTTGTGAGAAGAACACACATGCAATGACTCTAGCTGTGGTTCATGAAAAGAGCAGACATGCAATGACACTAGTGGATCCATGTGTGGTTCATGGGAAGAACACACATGCAATGACTCTGGTGGATCCATGTGTGGTCTGTGGGAAGAACACACATGCAATGACACTGGGTGGGTCCATGTGTGGTCTGTGGGAAGAACACACATGCAATGACACTGGTGGATCCATGTGTGGTCTGTGGGAAGAACACACATGCAATGACACAGGTGATATGTGGTTTGTGAAAAGAACACACATCCAATGACTCTAGTGGATCCTTACGTGGTTTATGAGTGGTTTATGAGAAGAACACACATCCAATGAACTCTTGTGGATCTATCTTGGCATAATTTGATGTATGCCACGATGTATTTCATTGTGCAAGACACTCACTTTCCATTTTTATACTACTCAGTATCGCCCTTGATTTTATGTGGTACTACTCAGTTTTGCCCCCCTCTCTATCTTTCATAGAAGCACAAATCTATGCTCACCCTGTCTGCTACTCCCTGATTGGTATGACAGTTGTCACGCGGATCATGCGCACCAACCGTTGATTCTGTGCAATCCAACGATGATCGTTGCACACATCGTGTCCTTCACAGTACAACGTGAGACATCACGAACGTCTCCCTCAGCGAGACTTCTACAAGAAGGAACACGATGCCGTCCATGGAAAAAGTCGTCGAGCGGTCATGTCATGTTTAATAAAGTCTGAAAAGCCTACTACTGCTACTACTACGCCACAACACATGCGTCATCGAGTGCACGGTCGTCGATGGACAGCTGCAATTTATTGCCACTTGATTTTAATAAGACATATCCCATTTTTTACACAGCGGCTCTCAATCGCCAATTTTAGGGCCGTGTCAAACTTTGTACATAGAAATTGTGTGTGCGCCCTTTGCATGCGGCTCAATACAGAACTGCCATGCATGGCCCGGGAAAAATGTGACGTACCGTGCGCGTGTCGTGGTGCACGGTGCAGTCGACTGCGCGGTGCGTTGCACGGTGGTGCAACGAAACGTGCCTTGCTTCTATCCACCTTAACTATAGAGCCCCTCTCTGCACACCCACTCCCACTCCCGCTCACTGCCCCCACGCAACCCTCTCCACTGTCCCGCCAGCATCTGCAAACTCTCGAGAATACCCTGTCCGCCCCGGCGATGGCCGAGGAAGATAAGGTGGCCGTCGTCGCCTCCGTGGCAACCAGCGAGGAGGCCCCCGTCTCCTCGCCGGTCCCCCTCCACGCGTTGAAAGCAGCCGATGTCCCTGTCCGAGCCCCAGTGGAGGCATCGATGGCAGTCGTTGTTCCCGTCCAGGCCCCCGTCCCAGCTACCGACGGAGCCGCCGAAGAGTAGCCCCCCGCCGGCGAGGAGGCCCCCGTCGGTCACAAGCAGATCACGCATTTCTTGGGAACCTACGATCCAGATAAGTACATCGCTCCGCTGAACCCCTACGACACCGGCATCGATGACCTATGGTCGGAGGTAACTAGGGTTTGCTCCCCTCCCATGGTTCTTCTATCGTTTGTTAGAAATAATGGGATAATCTATTTAAAATTTAGCTGGTACTATCATGTTTAATATTCTGGAATTAATC
The DNA here is from genome assembly GCA_910589775.1 of Avena eriantha. Lineage (NCBI taxonomy): Eukaryota > Viridiplantae > Streptophyta > Magnoliopsida > Poales > Poaceae > Avena > Avena eriantha. The sequence goes on from CAJUXJ010002050.1 coordinate 1,980, forward strand.
ATGGAAATTGTGCCTAATTATCCAACACCGTTCCCATCGTGGGATGCTAGATCTTGGTTTATTAGGATTCGCTTGTTCACATTTCGATTGCTCGATCTTCTTACACCATCTACTCCCCCATTTTCCCTTTCTTCCAATAGGTTTCCGGCAGCGACGTCTGCAGCGATGACGAGTCCAGTCACACCAAGGCTGGTCAGGTGCTGAGGAGGTTGCGGGCCAGCAAGTACGACGGCTTCCTCATAGGCCCCTACTACAGCTGCACCTTCTACAAGGGGGGCGTCTACTACTTGACGAGTCGCGCCGCCGACGGCACCGTCTTGAACACCTTACGGAAGCATGCAGAGGCCGCAGGCTCCGGCATCCACAAAAGCGGCAAGCCCGAGCCCGGGAACATCAACGCCTACATCGCTGAACACCATGCTCTCGGCATTCACCTCCGAAACCTCTAGCGGGTGGCCATCAAAGAGGGTCGCATGCCTGCAATCAGGCCCATGGCCCCCAAGTCCAAGAAACTGGGCAGCAAGAAGTGGCAGAGGCGCCAGAGGGAGTTGGAGGCGCTGGCGAATGAACGGGTTGGATGTCTCCTTGAAGGTATCTGCATCTACCACAGCTGCTGCTGCTAAGCAGCTTCTTTTGATTTTCTATATTTTGCTTGCATCCTATTTCTGGCTGAATGCATCGAATCCCGTTAAGCAACCTACTACTTTCCATCGCTATATCCTATTTAGCTGCGCACAGCTATATCTACATTTGTTTTGTTTTCTGAATGAATGCATTCTGCCTGGTGTGATTTGCTGCTTTAGATTTGCTACCTGATCGGAGGCAAAAGGAGGTCCAAAAGGGGACGAATTATCAAAGAGAGAACCTTCTCTAGATTTTCTACCAATTTGGGCAAAATGAAACATATCTGTTTAGCGAGAGAGGAAAAGGGTACTCTTTCAAACTGCCTGTTAACGAGCTACCATCTTGACGAGGCACCATCTTGACGTCTCCCTCTACAAGAAGGAACAGGATGCCGTCCATGGAAAAAGTCGTCGAGCGGTCATGTCACGTTTAATCAAGTCTGAAATGCCTACTACTGCTACTACTACACCACAACACATGCGTCATCGAGTGCACGGTCGTCGATGGACAGCTGCAGTTTATTGCCACTTGATTTTAATAAGACACATCCCATTTTTACGCAGCGGCTCTCAATCTCACTTCCAACTGGGCCCACCGTAAGAAGCTTGGACGCACTAGCCGGAGGCCGAACAGCTGAGCTCGACGAGACCTAACGTCTCCAGTTCATCGAGTCACTCGCAGCCATCAACACATCCCTTTACCGAATCTATCACAACCCCACAAATCTCGCCGTACAGCCACCTACCTCCCCCTCTACATTTCCACTTTTAACTATCGCCAATTTTAGGGCTGTGTCAAACTTCGTACATAGAAATTGTGTGTGCGCCCTTTGCATGCGGCTCAATATAGAACTGCCATGCATGGCCTGGGAAAAAACATGATGTACCGTGTGCGTGTCGCGGTGCACGGTGCAGTCGACTGCACGGCGCGTTGCACGGTGGTGCAACGAAACGTGCCTTGCTTCTATCCACCTTAGCTATAGAGCCCCTCTCCGCACACTCACTCCCACTCTCGCTCACTGTCCTCACGCAACCCTTTCCACTGTCCCACCAGCATCCGCAAACTCCCGAGAATTCCCCGTCCGCGTCGGCGATGGCCGAGGAGGATAAGGTGGCCATCGTCGCCTCCGTGGCCACCGGCAAGGAGGCCCCCGTCTCCTCGCCGGTCGCCCTCTATGCGTTGAAAGCAGCCGCTGTACCTGTCCAGGTCCTAGTGGAGGCATCGATGGCAGCCGCCGTTACCGTTCAGGCCCTCGTCCCAGCTACCGATGGAGCCGCCGAAGAGGAGCCCCCCGCCGGCGAGGAGGCCCCCGTCGGTCACAAGCAGATCACGCACTTCTTGGGCACCTATGATCCAGATAAGTACACCGCTCCGCTGAACCCCTATAACACCGGCATCGACGACCTATGGTCGGAGGTAACTTGGGCTTGCTCCCCTCCCCTGGTTCTTCTACTGTTTGTTAGAAATAATGGGCTAATCTATTTAAAATTTAGCTGGTATTGTCATGTTTAATATTCTGGAATTAATCATGGAAATTGTGCCTAATTATCCAACACCGTTCCCATCGTTGGATGCTAGATCCTGGTTTATTAGGATTCGCTTGTTCGCATTTCGATTGCTCGATCTTCTTACATCATCTACTCCCCCATTTTCCCTTTCTTCCAATAGGTTTCCGGCAGCGACGTGTGCAGCGATGACGAGTCCATTCACACCAAGGCTCGTCAGGTGCTGAGGAGGCTGCGGGCCGGCAAGTACGACGGCTTCCTTAGGGACCCCTATAGCTGCCCCTTCCGCAAGGGGGGCCTCTACTGCTTGAGGAGTCGCACAGCCGGCGGCACCGTCTTGAACACCTTACTGAAGCATGCAGAGGCCGCGGGCTCCGGCATCCACAAAAGCGGCAAGCTCGAGCCCGCGAACATCAATGTCTACATCGCTGAACACCGTGCTCTCTGCATTCACCTTCGAAACCTCCAGCGGGTGGCCATCAAAGAGGGTCGCATGCCTCCAATCAGGCCCAAGGCCCCCAAGTCCAAGAAACTGGCTAGCAAGAAGTGGTGGAAGCACCAGAGGGAGAAGGCGGAGGCGCGGGCGCTTGCAGGATGTGCCTGCAGCTACGGTGGCTGCCCCTGCTGCTAAGCAGCTTCTTTCTAGCTATATCCTATTTCTGGCTGAATGCATCGAACCTCGTTAAGCAACCTACTTTCTATCGCTATATCCTATTTAGCTGCGCACAACTATATCTACATTTGTTTTGTTTTCTGAATGAATGTATTCTTCCTGGTGTGATTTGCTGCTCTAGATTTTCTACCTGATCGGAGGCAAAAAGAGGTCCAAAAGGGAACGAAATATCGAAGTGATAATCTTCTCTAGATTTGCTACCAATTTGGGCAAAATGAAACATATATGTTTAGCGAGAGAGGAAAAGGGCACTATTTCAAACTGCCAGTTAAGAAGTTACCATCTTCATAAGCTACAAGACACATACATAAACATAACACAACAGGGGTTAAATTTATTTTACTAGTATCACTTGATGCGCTAGACATCTTGGCAAGCTAACTGAGTTCCAAAAAACAGAAACATAACACTGACAAGTAAAATTTAATCCACTCCTCATCAGACCACTTGACGCGCTTGCCATCATTACAGGTACTCCACATCCGACGAACTGCTTTGTCCCAAATGGCATCTGACTTGGCTTTCCTATCTTCAGCGTCCTGCGGCACAATTAGCGGGTGCATCACAGGCCTGATTGTTGCCGCTAGAAGATGCCGCCTCTGTATTTGCCGCTTCAGCTACAGCCTCTCTGTCAGCTGCTTCTTTAGCTGCAAGCTCTCTTTCAGTTGCTTCTGCAGCCTCTCTGTCAGCTGCTTCAGATGCAGCCAATTTCTTTGCATATTCAACTTCAAACTCAGCTATTCGGCATTTTCTACAAAGGGCTCCCCTAAGCTCATCTTCCCTCTTGCAAATAGGGCAAAACACGAGGTAACGTTGAAAAAAATGGATCTTCTTGTATAGCTAGTAGGTCACGTAAGCATCTATGGCTGCATACTTCAGGTTTATATCAGACAACGGCCACTCGTCCCAGAAATCGTGCCTATCCGTAGGGAAATCTTCCTTCATTGTGTCATATGACTCATCGAGGATTCTAGTTGCGAGTGATGCCATTCCATCCTTCTTCCTGCCCCCCTAGGATCTTGACAAGACGTTGAATATCAATCCAGTTGTGCACAGGAATTATAATTTCCTCTTGATACAATTTCGAAAAATCAGTTGTTGTGTTGACAGTGCAGAAAACAATTCCCTTTTTTCAAGGAACTGGCGCAGCGCCGGACATTTCCTGTCAGTCCTGAAAGTATGTAGTTTGTCATCACCAAAATTTGTAACTACAATTTTTTTGTCAATGCAAGATCATCATCTCAATATAATTTTGAAAAGTTTAGTAAATGCAAGATCAAGACTCTCAACATTGTATTGTCATAATTTATTCGGTTTTGCTATTTCTCAGTCGACTGAACGAGTTGCACATTTCTTTTAACTACGGTCGCACTTTTCTTAGGTGATTAAGACTAAAGAAAATCTCAGTCGATTGAGACATAGGCAAACCCTAATTTATTTGGTCCTAAGTAAAATCCAGTAGTTGCAAGATGAGCAAGCGGATAAAGAACAAGAGGAGAAAACCCTAAAAGGGTTGGCTACAGAGAGCAGATCTACAAACCGGGAGAGGTGGTAGATGAGGACGTGTTTCCGCATGGCAAGTTGAACGACGACGACTTCATTCACTTCATATGGGTGCTCTAGGGTGTACTCGAGGTCCAATCCCACAAACTTGTCCTCGTCTATCCCAAGCCAACCCTCATACATCCTAAGGACACGCACCACTGTCTCCTCCTCGTTGGTGTAGACAACGTCTATCTTCTTGTTGTCATGGGTAGTGAAGCTTGTCTCTAGAGTGTGTAGATCTTCCATGGCGGCAAGGAGAAGATGGGAAGAAGATAGTAGATGACAGGAAGAAAAAGAGTGGTTTCTGCGAGGCAGGGGAATGGTGGAACCGTCAATGCGCTTTTATGGTAGGGGTTAACGATTGGGAGGAAGTCCAAGGAGAGACGTGATACATTGCAAATGTATCTATAATTTTTGATGTTCCATGCTTAGTTGTATCCACTTTCTTGTGTTTTGTTCCAACTTTGGAGTACTTTTCAGATGATTTCTTGGACTAACCTATTAACAAGAGCCATAGTGCCAGCTGCCTGTTTTCTGCTATTTTTGGTTCCAAGAAAGTCAGAAAATGAATATTCTCGGAATTAGACGGGACAAAAGCCAAAGTGCCTATTTTCCGGAAGGGATCAAGTGCCAAAATACGAGACGGAGAAGAGCCAGAGGGTGGCCACACCACCTGTCCATGTGGCCAGGCCTAGCCCATGCCAGGGGGTGGTGTGGCCAGCCTAGGCACCCCCTCAGTCTGCCCTTCCGACTATAAGTTGCCCTCGGGACGAAAACCCTAAGTGCCCGATCAAAAATCCACGAAAGAGTCTATAGCCGCCGTCATCTCCATCCCTAGATCGGGAGGGATCTGAAGCTCTTCCCGGCACCCTGCCGGAGAGGGGAATTCACCCTGGAGGCCTAGTTCATCACCATGCAAGCCTCCGGTGTGATGCGTGAGTAGTTCATCCTTGGACTATGGATCCATGTAGTAGCTAGATGGCTGGTTTCTCCTCCTTTGTGCTTTCATGTTTAGATCTTGTGAGCTCTGTTCATGATCAAGATCATCTATTTGTAATCCATACATGTTGTGTGTGGGGATCCGATGGATATTGAGATCTTGCATGCTTTCCATTGTTAGTAGCTATCTTGGCCAAGTAGATGCTAGCAACTCCAAGAGTTAGTATTTATGCTCGATAGTGGGTTCATGCCTCTGGTAATCTGGGGAAGTGACAGAAATCTCTAAGGTACTAGATGTGTTGTTGCTACTAGGGAGAAAACAACAATCCTTTGTTCATAGAACAATCGTATTGTTTACTTTACACGCAGTTCGTAAAGCAATAATCTGTTGCTTGCAACTTAATACTGGAGGGGGTCCGGATGATAACCTGAAGGTGGATTATTAGTCATAGATGCAGTTGGATGGCGGTCTATGTATTATGTTGTAATGCCCAATCAAGTCTCAGAGGAGTCAAGATGATTAGTATATGCATGTATTGCTTTCTCGGTCTTTGTCAATTGCCCCGCTGTAATTTGTTCACCCAACATGTTCTCTATCTAGGAGAGCCACCTCTAGTGAACTATGGATCCCGGTCCTTTTTCTTTACATACAATTTACAACTGTTTACTGTTTTGTGTTTACTTTATGCAAACTTTTACTTCTTTCCATTCGATACGTTTAATCCTTTGTTTTCCGCAAAAGACGGTGAGATTGACAACCTCATCGCAAGTTGGGGACAAAGTTCTGTGGTTGTGTTGTGCAGGTCTCCACGTTGCTACTAGCACCGGTAGTGCGCCCTGCCAAAGCTCAGCTAGTAACACCTTTGAGGTGTTTCCTTGCTCCTACTGGTTCGATTAAACCTTGGTTTCATAACTGAGGGAAACTTATTGCTGTGCTCATCATACCTTCCTCTTGGGGTTCCCAATGAGCTCTACATCAACACCACGCACCAAGCACTTTTCTAGGCGCCGTGCATTGAGCCATCAAGCGATTTTCTGGCGCCGATGCCGGGGAGTCAAGGACATCTTCACAAGGGGAGTCCCTCATAACCAATCTCTTTACTTTGTTGTTTTTGTTTTGCTTAGTTTCTTTTTGCTTTGTTTGCTTGTTTTGTTCTTCAAAAACACAAAACAATTAGTTTTACTTGTTTGCTTTCTTATTTGAAAACCCAAAAAATGACTACTCTTGAAAACACTAAGTTGTGTGACTTCACTAGCACCAACAACAATGATTTTATGAGCACACCTATTGCTCCACCTGTGGCTGAAAATACTTTCTTTGAGATAAAACCTGCTTTACTCAATCTTGTTATGAGAGATCAATTTTCTGGTATTGGTAATGAAGATGCTGCTTCCCATCTAGATAACTTTGTTGAACTTTGTGAGATGCAAAAGCATAGGCATATAGATGGTGATATTATTAAGCTGAAATTGTTTCCTTTCTCTTTGAGAGGAAAAGCTAAAGAATGGTTGAATTCCTTAACTAGGAATAGTATTGATTCTTGGACTAAGTGCAAAGGTGCTTTTATTGGAAAATACTATCCTCCTGCTAAGATTATATCCATGAGAAGTGAAATAATGAAGTTTAAACAACTTGATAATGAGCATGTTGCTCAAGCTTGGGAAAGAATGAAACCTTTGGTAAAGAATTGTCCCACTCATGGACTGACTGCTTGGATGATCATCCAAACTTTTTATGTAGGATTGAACTATTCTTCAAGGAACATATTTGATTCAGCTACTGGAGGTACCTTTATGACCATCACTTTGGGTGCTTCAACAAAACTATTGGACAATATGATGGTTAATTATTCTGAACGGCATATCGAGAGAGCGCCACAAGGTAAGAAGGTAAATTCTGTTGAGGAAACCTCCTCCTTGAGTGATAAGATTGATATTATTATGTCTATGCTTGTTAATGGGAAAACCCATATTGATCCAAATAATGTTCCTTTAGTCTCTTTGGTTGCTCAAGAAGAGCAAGTTGATGTGAACTTCATAAGAAATAACAACTTTGGCAACAATGCTTATGGTAATAATGCTTATAGGAACAATTTTGGTAACAACAATTATAAGCCATATCCTCCCAACAATGGTAATGCTTATGGAAATTCTTACAATAATAATAAGAGTGCTCCCTCTGAACTTGAAGTTATGCTTATAGAGTTTATTAGTAAACAAACTGCTTTCAATAAAACTATTGAGGAAAAACTCTCTAATGCTGAAAGAAATATAGCATCTTTGGCTGAAGCTCAATATTCTTTGAATAAAATGGCTGCTAAACCTGAAAATAATGATAATCCCTTTGTATCCACTAATGCTATACAAGTAAGAATTGATGAAAATTTTAGACTATTAGCTGAATTACATGCTAAGTGGGAAAGAGAAGATGAAATTGCTAGAAACATTAGTGTTTACACTATTACCACCACTAGTGTTGAGGCTGGTAATAGTTCTACAACTTTAGATAATAAATTTGATTTTGATCTTGATGGCTGCAACATCTCTGAAGTTATTAAGTTCCTACAAAAGCTTGCTAAAAGTCCTAATGCTAGTACTATGAACATGGCTTTTACAAAACACATTACTAATGCTCTCATAAAGATTAAAGAAGAAAAGATGAAACATAAAGCTTCTATTCCTATAAAGCAAGAGGATGGTTGGGAACCCATCATTAATATGAAAGTGAATGACTTTGATTTCAAAGCTTTGTGTGATCTTGATAGTAGTGTTTCTATTATGCCTAGAAGGATTTATGATATGCTTGATTTGCCTCCACTTGAAGATTGTTATTTGAATGTCCCACTTGATGCTAATGCTAAAAAGAAACTCATGGGGAGTCTTGATGATGTTCTTATTATGGTTAAAGATTCCTATGTCCCCATTGATTTCTGTGTTTTGGATATTGAATACAATGCTTCTTGTCCTATTACTTTGGGAAGACCTTTTCTTAGAACTGTTGGTGCCATCATTGATATGAAAGAAGGCACCATTAAATATCAACTCCCACTCAAGAAAGGTATAGAACACTTCCCTAAAAAGAGAGAAAATATTTCTTTTGCTTCTCCTATGAAAACAAAATTTGTTCTTAATGCTTCTTCATTTGAGAACATTTGATTCTTTCTTTGCTTCTTATGCCTAACTTAAAGGCATTAAAGAAAATTACTTGTTGGGAGATAACCCAAGAGTTTTAGTTGAGTCTTGGAAGTTATTACCTCTGTAATAACCTATCCTTATCATTTTTATTTGTTTTTTGTGCCAAGAGTAACCTCTAAGGAGAGTGAAGTAATGATTGGGAAAGTTGCTGTCCCAAAACAGATTTCTGTGCTTCACCGTAAAAATTCCTGAGAGAGCTCTGTACGTCGGATTGAGATGTAATTGTTTGTGCTTCTGCCCCAGGTTGTTATCTAACTTTAGTTAGTTCAACACTTTTCGATTTGAGCACCAGAAGGTCTTCGAAAAAATTCGTCTTTACCTGCTGGTCTGTTTTGACAGATTTCTGCCATTTTCTGCATTTGCTTCTTGTTAGTTCCTTCTTGAGTTCCTTTGGGGAATTGAGCTTTTTGAGGGAAGTGCTACAGTAGATAGTTTTCTAATGGAAGTTTATTTGGTGTTAGAACTGAACCTTGAGACTTATTTATCTTAAGTGCACTAATGTTGCTAATGAGATTGTGTGAAGTTTTGTATGAAGGAAAATTTTCAGGTGTATGGAAGGAATGAGTAATGAGATGAAGGATGGACTAAATCTCAAGCTTGAGCATGCCACGCGTGTCACCCCAAGAAATATCCAAGAAGTACAAGCATCAAAGCTTGGGGATGCCCAAGGCATCCCCTTCTTCATCACTAAAAATTCCAGGTTTCTTTCAAACGCTTCATTTTTATTGTTTCATGCACAGTTGTGTTTTTCTTGGAGCGTCTTCTTTTTCGTTTTTGTTTTTGTTTTTAGTTTTCTTGTTTGCTTAGTTTTCTGAATAAGTTGGTTGGACCCCCTCTTTCATACTTTGGTTTGCAAATAGTTTGGTTTGGTTTGGAAAAGAGTAGGAAAGTTCATGCTTTTGTGGTAAAAAGAGCTCGTTTTTTACTGTGGCCTATGCTTTGTCATGCCATGCTTGATATTGTTTTGGCTTTATGCTTAGTATTATTTTCTGTAGCATGACTTGTTATAAACAATTGAGATTGCTTAATGTGCCTTGGATGAATCATGCGTTGTTTTAGCATATTAAAGCATAGTATAGTGGTATTCTCCTTTGATGCTTTATTTGGGTTGACTTGGCACATGCTCACACCATGTTATGACTATCTCAAGTCACCATAGCCTTTATGATCCTTTAGTTTTCAACTTGTAGTATCACTTTATGCTTTGATCAATGATGTTTTGTCGCTCTGCATGATTATGGCCATTATTGCTCTCTTAGTTTGTCGCTCCCAGTCTTTTGCTAGCCTCCACAACAAAGTATGAGTTCCACTCATGCATCCAACTCCCCAAACCAAGTTATTCCAAAGAGTCCACCATACCTACCTACTAGCTTATGCTATTCCACGTATATTCATACTTTTGTTTACCTTCCACTTGTTATGAAAAAATAGTGATTAAAGCTCTCACGAACTTGATGGCACACTTTACTTTACTTGCCCTTAATAAACTTGAACCATTGTGTATTCTATGTTGTATATGCTTGCACTTATTTGTTGGGAATTAGCAGAACCATGCTTTCATGGGGAACGCTTTCAAAATTGCACTTGGTACTTGTACCTAGTTGATATCATGCTCTTCTGTATATGGATGTCATCGGTGTGAAATGAAAGGGGAGCTTGTAAGTCCATGGAGTTATGTATATGTGTTAGAGAAACGCCTGGGCCGCTGGTCTAATCCATGCTGACATGGTGGAAACCTGCAGCGTAACCATAATGAGCTGTCTATGAAGCATTCTTCTTATAAAAAAAGAGCCCTATACTGAGAAAAAAAGAGAAAAAGAGAAAAAAAAGAGATACTATGAAAAGAGGAAAGAGAGAAAAAAGCACCATATTCCCATGGTAAATAAGAAGAATGCTGAGATGCTCATTGTCTACTTGCCTTGTCATTTTGATATGGGGATTCTTCCGTATCATCGGGCAAGGGATACCCCGTTGGCGGTTCTCAATGATACACATATACTTATGATGACAAGAACTTACCGGTGACTAAACTTGAGTAGCATGAGGAGCGGCCCTCGTATACAAGGGACATGAGATTTCTGACTTATACTTCGTCAAGCATGTACACCATAGTTTGTTCAGTTTAACCTTAATCACTTCAAGATGCTTATGATAGGGGCAATGAGAGCTGAAAGCTATAAGTACCATAATTTTTGGAAGCTCTTTATGAGACTTGAATCCCTACTTCCTTCTAAAAAGGCTTTTCTTCCACAAATATATTGAGTCTCCACCTTCTACCTTTATGCACCTACTTTGAGAGCATAGTGGCCATTCTTAGTTCTATGTGCATTGTCCCAAGACTAGTTGATTGATGCATAACTTGTTATTGATTGTTTGAAACTATTGTATCTAGTCACTCTTATGAACTTTGAAGGTGTCCTATGCATTTATATTTTCTACTCTATTGAGGGACAAGCTGAATACTATTATGCTATGTTTTCCTTATGTGAAACAAACAAACGTCTTGCAAAGCATGTTATTCATGAATCTTTTTTGTGTGCCTTTTCATGTTGCATCATAGTTTCTTTGCTTATTGCTAGAACTTTGTCTTTCATGTTATGATTGAAGTACTATGATCCTAGCTTTGAATGTTTTGCAAATACTTTGATCAAGACTTTGATGGTGCATGTCACCTCAAAAATTATTTCTTTTTATCACTTACCTACTCGAGAACGAGCAGGAGTTAAGCTTGGGGATGTTGATACATTGCAAATGTATCTATAATTTTTGATGTTCCATGCTTGGTTTTATCCACTTTCTCGTGTTTTGTTCCAACTTTGGAGTACTTTTCATATGATTTCTTGGACTAAACTATTAACAAGAGCCACAGTGCCAGCTACCTGTCTTTTGCTATTTTTGGTTCCAGGAAAGTCAGAAAATGAATATTCTCAGAATTGGACGGGACAAAAGCCAAAGTGCCTATTTTTCGAAAGGGATCAAGTGCCAGAATACGAGACGGAGAAGAGCCAGAGAGCGGCCACACCACCTGGCCGCGCGGCCAGGCCTAGCCCACGCCAGGGGGTGGTGTGGACAGCCCAGGCACCCCCTCGGCCTCCCCTTCCGACTATAAGTTGCTCTCGGGACGAAAACCCTAAGTGCCCGATCAAAAATCCACAAAAGATTCTGTAGCCGCCATCATCTCCATCCCTAGATCAGGAGGGATCTGAAGCTCTTCACGGCACCCTGCCGGAGAGGGGAATTCACCCTGGAGGCCTTCTTCATCACCATGCAAGCCTCCGGTGTGATGTGTGAGTAGTTCATCCTTGGACTACGGATCCATGTAGTAGCTAGATGGCTGGTTTCTCCTCCTTTGTGCTTTCATGTTTAGATCTTGTGAGCTCCGTTCATGATCAAGATCATCTATTTGTAATCCATACATGTTGTGTTTGCGGGGATCCTATGGATATTGAGATGCTATTTCAGATTGATTATTGATTCTATCATGTCTTTGTTATTTGAGATCTTGCATGCTTTCCGTTGTTAGTAGCTATCTTGGCCAAGTAGATGCTAGCAACTCCAAGAGTTAGTATTTATGCTCGATAGTGGGTTCATGCCTCTGGTAATCTAGGGAAGTGACAGAAATCTCTAAGGTACTAGATGTGTTGTTGCTACTAGGGAGAAAACAACAATCCTTTGTTCATAGAACAATCGTATTGTTTACTTTACACGCAGTTCGTAAAGCAATAATCTGTTGCTTGCAACTTAATACTGGAGGGGGTTCGGATGATAACCTGAAGGTGGATTATTAGTCATAGATGCAGTTGGATGGCGGTCTATGTATTATGTTGTAATTCCCAATCAAGTCTCAGAGGAGTCAAGATGATTAGTATATGCATGTATTGCTTTCTCGGTCTTTGTCAAATGCCCCACTGTAATTTGTTCACCCAGCATCTTATCTATCTAGGAGAGCCACCTCTAGTGAACTATGGATCCCGGTCTTTTTCTTTACATACAATTTACAACTGTTTACTGTTTTGTGTTTACTTTCTGCAAACTTTTACTTCTTTCCATTCGATACGTTTAATCCTTTGTTTTCCGCAAAAGACGGTGAGATTGACAACCTCATCGCAAGTTGGGGACAAAGTTCTGTGGTTGTGTTGTGCAGGTCTCCACGTTGCTACTAGCACCGGTAGTGCGCCCTGCCAAAGCTCAGCTAGTAACACCTTTGAGGTGTTTCCTTGCTCCTACTGGTTCGATTAAACCTTGGTTTCATAACTGAGGGAAACTTGCTACTGTGCTCATCATACCTTCCTCTTGGGGTTCCCAACGAGCTCTACACCAACACCACGCACCAAGCACTTTTCTGGGTGCCGTGCATTGAGCCATCAAGACGCGTGGCGGTGGCCGTTCCAGCTTCTGAGTAAACAAAAAATAATTATAACGCCGATACATGGGCCCTGTTTTGTCACGTCAATACACTGGGTAGGGGGCGTTGTCATATCCACTGTGGCAACGCTGCAAGCCTACGTGACAGCCACCCCGCCTAAGCGACGGGAGCGACATAACGGCAAACTGACAGGGGGGCCCAACTTGACGCCCGTTAGCCTGATTTTTTGTATTGAAACGTAAAGTTGAATTTGTGCCGAAAAAGACCCTCTGAGTATTTGGCACACCAACTGTAGTCATCCCGGCTGATTTCAGGGAACTTGGGTACCGCGTTGCCTGTACACCCCAACTTTCGGGCCACAAAGTGATAATCTCCCGCCCAGGCGCGTCTGGAAACGAAAACCGAGAGACGGCCGTTAGGTTAGGGGCCCAACAAAGCTGGTGATCTGGATCTCGCTCGGAGATGGATCCTGCGAGGCTTGAGAGCACGGATATGGGTCCTACGCGGCTGGAGAGCACGGAATCTCCTTCAAGTCTAGAGAGCACAGAGGACAACAAAACGGGGGGAGAGGTAGCGGGGTGCAAAGATTTGGAGGTATGGAGCCCGAGAAGGTGCCGTGCGTCCACATTGAAAGGTAAGAACTGTGATTCCTTATCTACATACCCCAATTAGCGTTTCTAGTCCCGTGGTGATGCCAAGGATATGGGTTGGTAACCGTAGGACGTCTATACAGCTTGTCCTTGAGCATGATGCTTTGTCAAGCGAGCGTGAAGGCACTGAAACGTGTGGCGGTGCGGATGATGATGAGAAAGCATATCCAGACATGGCTGCTGACCCTGATAGGATGGAGAGTAGGGAATATTTGGTTGATTCAAACTTTGAGCCTGACTATGGGACTGATGAGGAAGAGGAATGTGAAGATGTGGAAATGGGATGTAGATACGACGACGAAGACGTGGACAGGCCAGTGATACACTTTGACAGGGACAATCCTACAATTGATGAGGGGACTGTCTTTGATAATGTGGAGGACTGCAGATATGTAGTTGCAACCTATGCAATCATAGTTGGGTTCGAATTTATCATTGAAAAGAGCGACCAAAAGAGATTTAGGGTGCACTGTAGGGAAAGTAATGTGTGTAAATGGAGATTACATGCATCTCCAATGCTGGGTGGACACCCATTTCAGGTTGCAATAGCTACATTTAGTTTCAGTCTTTCTCATATTTATTCTGCTGATAACTAGCTCTGAATTATTTGGATTCTTATCGAATGCAGATCAAAGTAAACACGAAGGAACACAACTTCCCTAATACTTCTTTAAGTGGTAAAATTAGACCGGTGACTACCAAGTGGATTGTTGTACTGTACTTGACTGGGTGAGGCAGGATCATAACATTGGACCTGCTGAACTCAGAGCAAAGATTAGCAAAAAGTTTAACGTTCTGATTCCTTATCACAGAGTCTTTGATGGGAAGGAGATGGCTCTAGACTTCATTCAAGGCAAGTGGATGACAGTTTTCATATGTTGTATAGTTTCAAAGCTCAGGTAGAGAAAACATCACCTGGTAGTGTTGTTGACATCGATTACGAGGTTGTGAAAGGGAGAGAAAAGGTCTTGAGGGGGGTCAGGTATAAGCAGGCAGATAAGATATGCTTCAGGAGATGTTTTTTCTGCCTGAAGGCATGCTAGAAGGGGTTCCTAGACGGCTGCAGGCCATACTTGGCAATAGGCGCAACTTCTTTAACAGGGAAGTTCAGGGGACATGTTGCATCTGCTTGTGCTTTGGACGCGCATAATTGGCTTCTACCCGTAGCTTATGCTGTTCTTGAGGGTGAATCAAATTGATGGGGATATGCCTGAGGGGGTATGCTCAGTAGTAGGTTTCGAGTGGGCCGGAAGGCCCGCGAGTACGCCTGAAGGACAACGACTGGACTTCGAGGAAGGAAGAGGCCCATCGACTGGCGACTGGAAGCCCAGGAGCGTAGCAGAAGCCCAGTCGGATTAGGTCAAAGGCTCCTGGATCCTTATCTTGTTCGGAGGCAACTTGTAAACCCGGGGAGGTGCTTCATATATAAACCTCCCTAGGGTATCGTAGAGACTTACGTTCCATCATACACCCCCTCGAGCGACTCGCCGCCCAACCGCCGAGCTCGCCACCCTTGTAACTCGCTCTCTCATAATCTAACCTAGCAGGAGTAGGTCTTTACCCTCTGGGGGGCCGAACCTGGGTAAACCCTTGTGCGCCTGCCTCCATCTCGCACCGCAGATGGCCGCCAACTCTTCCTCACGAAACTCTCAATCGCTGCCTATGGCGGCGACTGCCGTGGCCATTTCCACGACAGTGGCGCCCACCGTGGGGCATAGTGGGACTGGCCTGAGTTCTGCGGCGAGACCCTACTCGCCGATCGAGCGGCCGCTCGCCAGTGGCCGCATGATCACCTTCGGCGGGATCTTGCAGATCCTTCCCAACAGCTACATCCCGGCGTCGCGCCCGATCACACACGCCGTGGTGATGCCGATCGGCTCCATCAACCTCTTCGTTGGCTTTACCGGCGCGGTCGACCCAGCCGCGACCATGATCGTCGGCGAATCGCCTCCACACCGCGATCTGTTCTCGGAGGAGCAGGTCCATTCCATCAGGGGCCTCGTCACCGAGTATGACTCGGCCGCTAGCGACGTGGTCGAGACCAACGTCGCCACCAACGACGACGCCTTAAACGACGACGCCGACTCCGCGACCCCCGCATGGGCCAACGGATCCATCACCGCCGCGTCGCGGGAGGACTCCATCACGCGAGTGTCCAACCCCAAAGATTTCGAGGATCCCTCCATACTGGGGATCTTCGACTCCGACTCCGGCTCAGAATCCCCCGAGGACCTTCGCGCCAGATCCAATCGCTTCAACGCGATTTACATGGCGGGAAGCGTGGCCGCCCCGCCAGATCCGTTCTCCACGCCAATTCCGCCGACCGCAACGGCCGCGGAGGTGGAACAAGCCCGCCTATGGCTCCAGGAGGCGTAGCGCAACGTACTCATCGAGCGCGAGAAATACCGCCTCGAACGAGAGACGGTGAAGGACCTGTCACTCTATCACCAGCGCCGCATCAGGACCCTCCTAAACCCCGACGTTCAGGGCCGCGTCCTGAACTTCAACGACGAGGGCGACCCCACACGCGCCGCCAAGCGCGAACACGGCAAGAACGTGCCGCCAGGAGGAGGAAACCCTGCAAGACCACCACCTGGAGCACCCGCGAATGGGCCCCTCCACCACCCATGGGCCGTGCGCCCCCACCTGACCAACCACGCATCATCATCTCGCCTCAAGCCCGGGACGCCAACGGGCTACCACTCTACTCCACCATGATGGACAACGTCGTCGCGGCCGACGCCGCGATCGCCAACCTCGATGTCCAAGGCGACGGCGTGCTGCAGATCCAGTACGCCAAAGCCCTACTCGTCAGGGCCGTCGAGCAGCAAGCCGCGGGAGTAGATCCGCGTGGGCGGATGTATTCCCGCTCGTCAGCAAGCAGGGCGGCATCGAGCGGCCACCCAACTGTGGCCAACGCGATAGTTTGCCCACCACCCCAACCACTGGCAAACCAACCGCGAGCCGCCAACCCCGCGTTGTCGACCAACGAGCCGCGACCTACGAACAACACCGTCACTGCAAACGGGCAACCACTGGATGCCCGAACACACATCATCAACAATCAAGCGTGGCGGTCGCGCCAGCCCTACGACTTGCGACACACCCTCACCAACCGCGGTGACCCGGAGCCAAGAGGCTCACTCAGTCGAGTCGGGCCACAATGCTTTGGACCCATGATCCGCGGGAAAAATACCCCACCAACTTCACCCTCCCAAGGAGATCGAGAAATACGACCCGACGTACGACCCCGCCGTTTGGCTGGACACATATCTCATGGCAATGGGGATCGCAGGCCACACCGACCTGCTCGCCGCTCGCTACCTCCCCCTGATGATGGAGGGTGCGACCCGGCAATGGATCAATATGCTACCCACCAACAGCATCGACTCCTGGGAAGAAATGCGGGACGCCTTTGTCAGGCACTTCGAGGGTTCCTACACCCGCGCCACCACCATCGAGGACCTGGAGCGATGCATCCAGGGACAACGCGAGTCGACCCACCGGTGGATCCAAAGGTGGCAAGAGCTGTGGATAAACGCCTCCGGCATCCACCCAGACACGACGATACATTGTTTCAAAAACGCGTGCCGGTACGAACCTCTGGTCGCCAAGATCAAGAGGGTCTACCGGACGCTCGACAACATCCCTGACCTCCTCGAGATTGCCAAGCGCTACGTGGAGGAAGATCCCAACCAAGACTCCGACGACGAGTCGGGAGGAAGACGGCGCACCAGCATCCATGACAGCGGGCGACTACGTGACATGCGCTACAGCAACACCCGCATCACCGGCAAGTGCCGGACCGATGGGCGAGTCGACTTCGTCGCCAACGCCGGCTATGGCCAACGCGACTCCAAGAACTACCGCCGCGACGGAGGAAACTACCACGACAGTGGGAACTACCGCGCCAACAACGCAACGAGGCCGAAATTCGACCCAGCTGCCCTGCTTAATCAGCCCTGCATCTACCATAGCAGAGAGGGAAAACCAGCCACCCACACCACCGCCGACTGCCACTCTCTCAAAGAGATCGAGAAGGCAATACGTGCAAGGGAGGACCCCAAAAACAACCAACCGCGGGACAACAGGAACGGCGGTGGCTTAAAAACCGCTGTCGGGTCGCTTCATACCTTCACCGGGCTCGGCACCAAGCGTGAGAAGAAGGTACGCCCGCGCGGTTGCCGTCAATGCGGTGACACAAGTCGACATTCCCCGCTTCCTAAACTGGTCCGAGCAAAGCATCACCTAGAGTCGCCAGGACCACGTGCCAAGTATCGAGTATCCAGGGCGAGTCGCCCTGGTGGTCAGGCCAAAGGTGGCCAACTACTGGCTGCCCAAGACACTGATGGACGGTGGGAGCTCCATCAACATCCTATACCTCGACACCTTCAAAAGGCTCTAGCTCCCAGAAACAGCAATCGAGCCAACACTGACCACCTTCCACGGCATCGTCCCCGGTCGGAAGGCGTACCCGATCAGGAAGGTGACGCTGCCAGTCACCTTTGGCACCCCGGCAAACTACCGCACGGAGAGGATCGTCTTCGAACTAGTAAACTTCCGCAGCCCCTACCACTGCGTCCTGGGCCGCCAGGCATTCAGAAAGTTCATGGCGACCCCACACTACGCCTACAACATGATGAAGCTCCCCGGGCCGAGCGGCATCATCACCGTCCACGGCGACCCCGATATGGCCATGGAATGCGAGGAAAAGGGTGCCGAGCTCGCCGACGCTGTCATCGCCGTAGAAACTGACCACGCGGAGGAGCTCGCGAAATACGCGGGCAACATCAACAAGGACGATCCCACCATCCTGAAGAAACCAATCGCCGCGAACTCCACATTCGAGGCGACCACGCACACCCGCACCGTCGAGCTCGTCCCAGGCGACTCCAGCCAGACGGTCACCATCGGGGCGCATATGAGCCCCGCATAGGAAAGCGCGCTCATCGGGTTCCTCCATGAGAACTGCGACATCTTCGCATGGAAGCCATCTGACATGCCAGGCGTCCCGAGGGAACTCGCTGAGCACAAACTCAATGCCGACCCCAAAGTGCGACCAGTAAAACAGTCGCTACGACCCTTCAATGAAGAACGCCGTCGAGCAATCGCCGAGGAGGTCCAGCGCCTTCTAGCCGCAGGCTTCATCCGGCCAATTAAGTACTCCAAGTGGTTGGTAAACCCAGTCCTGGTTCTCAAAAAGAACAACACCTAGAGAATGTGTATAGACTACACCAACCTCAACAGCGCCTGCCCGAAGGAGGAGTTCGTCCTACCGCGCATCGATCAGATCATCGATTCGACAGTGAGATCGGAGTCGCTGTGTTTTCTCGACGCTTACTCTGGTTGCAACAAGATCAAGATGGCGGTCGAAGACGAAGAGAAGACGGCGTTCATCACGCCATTCGGCGCGTTCTGCTACACGGCCATGACATTTGGCCTCAAGAACGCAAGCGCCACATATCAGAGGTGCATGCAGGAGTGTCTAGCGAGCCAAATTGGCCGCAACATCCATGTCTACATCGACGACGTGGTGGTAAAATCCACCCGCCAGGACGATCTGCTCGCCGACCTAGAAGAAACCTTCCCAAATCTACGGAGGTACAACATCAAGTTGAACCCCGGAAAATTCACCTTCGGCGTACCCACTGGACAACTTCTGGGGTACGTAGTCTCCAAGAGAGGCATTGAGGCCAACCCCACCAAGATTGACACCATCGCGCGACTCGGGAAACCCGAGTGCCTGCGTGACGTCCAAAAGTTGGCAGGGCGAGTCGCGGCTCTCAGTCGCTTCATCCCCCGACTAGGCGAGAAGGCAATGCCCCTATACCGCCTGATGCGCAAGAACCCAACGTTCCAATGGGACGCAGAGGCTGACAACGCACTAAAAGCACTCAAAGAAGTGCTACTCGCGGCACCGCTACTCGCCGCGCCACTCGACAAAGAGCCCATGCTCGTCTACGTCGCGGCCTCCAATCGGGTCGTCAGCGCCGTGATGGTCGTCGAACGACCAGAAGGGGGCAAGGAGCGCCCCATACAGCGCCCAGTATATTACATCAGTGAAGTCTTAACAAACTCACGACAGCGCTACCCGCAATACCAAAAACTGGTGTACGCGATATTCCGGGCACAGCGGCGACTCCCACACTACTTCCAGGAGCACCCAATAACGGTGGTATCCTCTGCGCCCCTGCAAGACATCATACGCAATCGCGATGCGACTGGGCGAGTCGCCAAGTGGGCCGTCGAGATCGGCGTCCACATCATCAAATACGAGCGCCGAAAAGCGATCAAGTCGCAGGCCCTGGCCGATTTCCTCGCCGACTGGGAAGAGGCACAGCAACCAGAGAAGCTCCCATACCTCCACTACTGGTCGCTCCACTTCGACGGCTCCAAGAACGCCGACGGCGCGGGGGCTGGGGTCATACTGACCTCCCCCAAAGGAGACAAGCTCTGCTACATGCTCCACCTCAACTTCACATCCTGCACCAACAACGTGGCGGAATACGACGCCCTCCTCCATGGCATGAGAGCCGCCAAGGAGATGAACATCAATCGCCTACGATGCTACGGCGACTCCGACCTAGTCACCGGCCAAGTGGACGGGACATGCGACACTGTTTCCCCAACAATGATAGCATACCGCCAGGCTATTGACCAACTGGGAGGACACTTCGACGGCTACTCCGTCGAGTGGATCGACATGCGTAAAAACGAGGAGGCGAACGCACTTTCCCGCATCGGGTCGGCTCGACAGACACCACCAGTAGGCGTCTTCCTCGACATCATCCACAAGCCCTCCATCAGCCCACCAAAGGAGATCGATGTCGGGATTCCACTAGAACCAGAACCGGCCCTAGTCGCCATGGTTGTAGAACCTAGCGACTGGATAGCACCATACGTCGCCTTCCTGGAACACAAACTCCTACCGAGCAACGAGACAGAGGCGCGAATGATCGTACGCCGCTGCAAATCCTTCGTCATCATCAACGGTGAGCTCCACAAGCGCAGCGTGACCGGCGTGTTCTAGCGCTGCGTACAGCCAGAGGAAGGCTTCAAGATCCTCCAAGACATCCATGCCGGCGACTGCAGCCATCACGCCGGCGCCAAGTCGCTAGTCGCCAAGGCCATGCGGCACGGCTTCTACTGGCTCACCGCACACACTGACGCCACCGACGTTTTCCAAAGATGCGTCGGATGCCAGAAGTACGCCAACCAGACGCACCTTCCTGGTTCGGCGCTCAAGACAATCCCCATTACATGGCCATTCGCCGTATGGGGCATGGACATGGTCGGCCCGTTCAAGAAGGCCCCATCGGGCTTCACTCACCTCTTGGTCGCAGTCGACAAGTTCACCCAATGGGTGGAGGCCAAGCCGATCAAGAAGTGCGACGGCAAGACGGCTACCAAGTTCCTCCGCGAACTCATCTACCGGTACGGCTACCCACACAGCATCATCACAGACAATGGCACCAACTTTGCCAAGGGGGCCATGGTGGAATTCTGTGAGGAGCACGGCATACGACTCGACCTCGCATCAGTCACCCACCCGGAGTCAAACGGCCAAGCAGAACGCGCCAACCAGAGCGTCCTCCATGGTCTCAAGCCGCGACTACAGGTGCCCCTCGAGCGCACCCTAGGATGCTGGGTCGACGAGCTCCCCTCTGTGATATGGGGGATCCGCACCTCCGTCAACCGATCAACAGGATTCACGCCTTTCTTCATGGTGTACGGTGCCGAAGCCGTAATGCCAACAGACCTGGAGCACGACTCCCCTCGAGTCGCCAACTACGTCGAGGCGGCCAACGAAACCGCCTGCCTAGACAGCGTCGATCAACTCGACGAAGCACGCGACCTGGCTCGCTCCCGCACCGCCATATACCAGCAGGGACTTCGCCGCTATCACAGCCGCCGAGTGCACACTCGCACCTTCCAAGAAGGCGACATGGTCCTACGACTGGTCCAAGATAAAAAGGGCATGCACAAGCTATCCCCCCCATGGGAGGGGCCATTCGCCATATGCCGAGTCCTTGGCAACGACGCTTACTACCTCATCGACATACGGGGTGACGGCCAACTGGAGGTGGGAAGGCCATGGAATATAAACCTCCTCAGAAAGTTCTATACTTAGAACCTCACACTGTACTCCATCGACATATATAATGGAATTCATTCGGATCGCACAAATTGTGTCCACTCGCCATATTCTTGTGCCACTCGCACTCGTACATACTAGCAATATGCTACCTACGGAAGTCAACCTCTGGTCGAGCGACCGGCACGGCCAAGTAGTGCGGCACAAGGGCACCGGAAAAATCTGGGCCTTGGGTCGTCCACGAAAAACGCCAACCCGGAGACGCCTTTGGAGTCGCCTAGCCTGACTGGCCCGCCGGGCCAAGACATCCGACACACGCTTCTCACAGTGACATGTCCCCCCACCCTCGCGCAAAGCGACTCGAACGGTTAAGTACCACGCACGGGGACTCTGCAAAACGGGGACCCCACACGCCTCGGGAACACACCCAGTAAGAGAGCTGCCTAGGGGTCGCCAAGCGACTGGCTCTCCGGGCCAGGGGAGGAGACGCGTTACAAACAACGCATCCGTAACCTGCAACAGGATCACGACCAATACGGTCTAGTACAATGCTCAGGGACTCATTCACAAACGAACCTCACCCGCACTCGGGGACTCGCCGTTCAGGAGACGCGAGAGCAAAAACAAACGCAAAAACAAGGCAAACACATAGAAATACATAGTCGAGTTATACCCCATTAAAGGGCGGACGCGCTCGAGGACTCGCTCAAATTTTTGAACAAAACACTGCTTTAATAAAACACAAGCCGACCAAGTCCCTGCGGCACGGGTCACAAAAATCATACAAATGTTCGCCACCTGGCATCCATTACAACTTCTACATTTGCTCATTACACATGCCCTCACGAAGAAGAAGCACCACCACCCCTGACGCGCACAAAGGGCTGCCACGGGTTCGTCGGATACGTGGTCAGCGACTTTGCCAATGACAACCGGAAGGGCTGCTCCGACTTCATGTCGCGGTGCTCCGGCTCGGGGTCGCCAGGCGCCAACACCATCTCCTGGTACGGCAGCAGATCCCCCATCGCCAAGACACGATCAGCATAAGGAGCAGCCTTCGCGGTAAGCTTCAGCACCTCCGACATCTCCACCATGCCGGTCGCCGAGGGATAGCCACTCGTGACATCGTCAAGGTCGAAGTCGTCGGGGAAATGCGCGAGACCCAAGCTCAACGCCGTGGCGGCCCCACGTCTGAACGCCGAGCGCGTCATCCAGTCCACAACCGCGGGCACCTCCTCCAGATAGCGCCACACCTCCGTGAGCCCCCCGGGGATGACTTCGGTGGGAGACATGCCTTGGAGAGCCGCATGGACACGCAACACCGAGGCTGTGGCCGCATTCACCACGGCAGTTACGCACTGTGAAGCAGTATAAGTCTGCACCACCGGGTCACTTTGGCCGACCACAGCTGCAAAGTTAGGTATCAGCGAAACAATGAAACCCCCAAAGCGGGGACCGGACAAAAGGCTAAAGCAATGATAGAAACTCACCAAGCAGCTTATGGCAACTCTCCTTGACGTGCTTCTCCAAGGTGGCCTGGTCGTTATGCAGTCCCACGATGATGGAGTCCGCGGCTTTGCGTTCCTCTTCAGCGGCAGCGACGGCAGCTTTCGCCCGTTCTTCCGAAGAAATTGAGGCCGCCTTAGCATCCTCCAACTCATTGACCAAGAAGGCCACTCGCTCATTCGCCGCGTCCAGCTCTGCGAGTGGGACATACCCCTCATGGGCCTTGGAGACCTCAGCCGGGAAACCGTCTACAAGTGGAGATGTTAAAGTATCGCATAAAAACCAGCTCACAACAAGCAAAGAAGAACAAACGCCAAACACTCACCGATCCTCTCCTGAAGCTGCTGGTTAACCTCCTGCGCCTCGCGCAAGTCACGCTCCAGGCGCTCTCGCGTAGCCTGCCGATCAGTCGACTCCCGCTGCAACCCCTGCAAAACAACAAGACCAACTAAGCATCGGGAGGAAAATTATCACCAGTTCCAAGTCGCTGAAATTCAGCGACCAGGAACTCGGGGATTGGAGAAGGAATAAAAAACAAGACCAGTTCCCAGTCGCTCAAATTCAGCGACTAGGAACTCGGGGACTGGAGAAGGAAGGAAAAACAAAGACTAGTTCCCAGTCGCTGCGATTCAGCGACTAGGAACTCGGGGACTGGAGAATACATGAAGATAAAGACAATTCCCAACCGCTGAAATTCAGCGACTAGGAATTCGGGGACTGGACATACCTGAATGGCAGTGCCGAGCATCTTGTGAAGTTCAGCAGCGTCAGTCGACGGGACCGTGAAGGAGGTGCGCCCGCGGCGGGCCTCAATCTCCACGTCCACGATTTCCGGGAACTGCGGAGATTGCGCGTCCGCACCGCCTAGAAAACCGCTCGCCATAAAGCGAGGGAATGACGCCGACGCCCTGGCAGGGGCGCTGACCGCCGGGGCCGGCACCTTCGGCACGGATGCAGCCGGCGCTGGCTCCGATCGCATCGCCGCCCCCTCTTTGACGAGCGGCGCAGCAACTGGCTCTGCGGCGCTCCCCCCGGTCGCGGCGTCGTCAGTACCGCCCTTCTGTTTCTTCGCGACGTCAGCAGTCACGACATCCTCGGAGGCCTTCCTCTTCGTAAGGAGATCACCTTCTCCCGCGACAGTGGCCGGGGGAATCTTGGCCACCGAAGGACGCCCAATCTTCTTAGCCCCCGATCTGCACGACCCTTTCTAATCAGCGCAACCACGACACGAAAGATGCAAAGCATAGTGGGACAGGGAAGTGTAAACTTACTTGGCGACTGGAAGAACGCGAACACCGGTACTGATATGGGCAGGCTTGTCCAACTCGGGACCAAGCTTGCGACTAAGCCCCCGCTCGAATACGTCTGAAGCCCACGAAGCTGATGGCTTCCTTGACGACGAAGCCGCAGTCGCCGGGATCTCCGGCTCCGACGCCGCTGCCTCCGACGGCAATGGTGACTTGGGCGGCACCACGTTGGTGGCTTCTTGGCTTGGGACCCTCGAGGTCGACGGCGCGATCGAAGCCAGGGGCTCCTCTACCACCACCTCCGTGTCCATGCCCTCCAACCCCTTCGTTGGGATTGTAGCCCTCGGGACCTTGTGCGAGACTTCAGGAGATCCTTCGCCGTCGGAGTCGTCTTCCGACCCAAACACCACTGACGACCTGACTGGCGACGCGGGCCTCTTCGCCGGCGACCTGGGCCGGCGTGGGGGCTTCGAAGGCATGGCGGTGCGTTGGGACGTCTGCTCCTGTGCGACCTCGTCGCCTTCTTCGAACTCGTCCAGGCTGCGGCTCGCTTCGACTTCTCGCTGCTTCTGCATCCGGGTCTTGCGAGCCACAGGCACTAGGGGAGCGACCTCTTCGTCCTTCCCGTCGCTATCAGAAGGATTCCCCTCGAAATCTTCCTCCAGCTCCTGGGGGACTTCTTCATCGAGCGGAGGGAGCCAACCCTCCAATACCTGAAAAAGCTGAGAACCATTGCGAGTCAGAAACACGACAAGCGAAAAGAGCGAAATTGGAATACGAATGGAGCGATTGGAAAGAAGACTTACTATAGGGGATTCATTCTTCACGGGAGTATACGGGGCGACTCCGACCGCCGCGCCCGTGAATTCCGCGTCGGTGATCTTCTTCAGGGCGGCCTTGTAGTCTTCAGCTTCCCACGACTCCGTGCTAGTGCGAGATGGATCAAGCTTCCCGCTGTACTCGTACATCCAGCGTGGACGAGCCGCCAGCGGAACCAGGCGCCGCCCAAGCCAGCAATTGTAGAGGTTGATCGGAATCAACCCCTGGTCCTTCAGCTTCTGGATCTGGTCCATCATCTCCGCGACGGCCATCCGCTGATCTTCAGGGAGCTTCTTTGGCGCCGGTCGGCGGGGCTCGTTCCTCTCGGCAACGAATTCAGGGAGGGAAACCTCGCCGGAGGGAGTGGCTTCCTTGACGTAGAACCAGCTTTTCTTCCACTCGCTGGCGGCCTTCTTCGGCAGGAGAAGCTTGACGAAGTTGGCCTTCGGCTTCAACTGGAAGGTGACCCTGCCTGCGGCCAGCATCAAGCCGCTGGACGCCTCGCTCCCGATGCGGCCATGGAAGAGCTCCAGCCACAGCGGGAAGTAAGGCCTACAGCCGAGATAACACTCGTAGAAGGCGACGAAGATTGCCAGCTGCTCGATGCTATGCGTACCAAGATCCGAGGGCTTGATCGCGTAGTACGCGCAGAAGCGGCAGAAGAAGAGCGAAGTGGGGAACCCTAAGCCCCTCTCGAGATGGCTGGTGAAACAGATGAATTCGCCGGGCCACGGCTTCGGCTCGGTCTCAGAAGAAGGGGGAACTCGCCAATTCCCCTTGCGAAGCACCCCGGCGTCCTCGAAGGATTTCAACTGGGCCGTGGAGCACTTGGATTTTCCCCACGAGCCTTTGGGAGGCGCCATTGAGTGGGAAGCAGAATTGCGTGATGCGAGGAGAATAGGTCGGGGGCGAGCAGGAAGAGCAAATGAGGAAGGATGAAGAATGCGAAGCAGGATTGCGAAGCAGATCCATCACTCCCCTTATATGGGAAAGGTCACCCGCCAAAATCGGAATAGCCGTTACCCACGGTAATTGCGCCGTAGTCACCATTGGAAGCTCCAACGGGTAGTTTGACTGAAGTTGACGGTCCAACTTCGGTGATCCACTCGCTACCCGCCAATCTCTCTTCTCGCCGAAATGACGACTGGGCAACGATGATGTTCATTAAAGTGATAAGTGGAGCGGTGGAGAAATTCTCCCCAGCATTAATAGAGTCCATTGACGATTGGACTGGGCGCCCAAATTGGGCTCGCCCACTTCAAGCACCAAAGAACGCCTACGCCTACATCAACAATGGCCTCGGGGACTACTGATGGGGATATGCCTGATGGGGTATGCTCAGCAGTAGGTTTCGAGTGGGCCGGAAGGCCCGCGAGTACGCCTGAAGGAAAGCGACTGGACTTCGAGGAAGGAAGAGGCCCATCGACTGGCGACTGGAAGCCCAGGAGCGTAGCAGAAGCCTAGTCGGATTAGGTCAAAGGCTCCTGGATCCTTATCTTGTTCGGAGGCAACTTGTAAACCCGGGGAGGTGCTTCATATATAAACCTCCCTAGGGTATCGTAGAGACTTACGTTCCATCATACACCCCCTCGAGCGACTCGCCGCCCAGCCGCCGAGCTCGCCACCCTTGTAACTCGCTCTCTCATAATCTAACCTAGCAGGAGTAGGTCTTTACCCTCCGGGGGGCCGAACCTGGGTAAACCCTTGTGCGCCTGCCTCCATCTCGCACCGCAGATGGCCGCCAACTCTTACTCACAAAACTCTCAATCGCCGCCTATGGCGGCGACTGCCGTGGACATTCAAATGAAAGCTAGACATGGTTCATGCAGAGACTACAGGAAGTAATTGGTCACCCTGAAGGCTTGGTGATACACACCGGTGTATCCAAGGGTCTTGAGAATGCTGTTGATGCTGTGTTTCTTGGGGTTGAGCATAGGGAATGCATGCGGAACCTCGCTACTAACTTCACGAAGAAGTTCGAAGGAAAGATCTTTGAAGAGGACTTGTGGCGATCAGCATACACATACATCCCAAGCACGCATGCTACTTACTTGCAGAACATGTATGTAGTTCCAAAGGTGAAAAAATACCTTGAGGAACATCACACCAAGCTATGGGCCAGAAGCAAGTTTGGTGAGTTAAGCAAGGTGGATTTTGTATGCAATAATTTGGCAGAGGGTTTCAATGATAAGATTTCGGGCATGAAGACACTTGGAATTGTTATTTTGTTGGATGCAATAAGACAGTGCATAATGGTGAAGATAGATTTAAGGCAAAGAATTTGTGCAAGAAAATTTTTAGGCCATAAAATAGTTCCAAAGGTGGTTATGTTTCTGAATGCAAGAACCAGGGTAATGAGAACGATAAAGATGAGGGTGGTCAGAAGTTCCAGAACATTGGCTGAGGTTTATGCAGAATACAAGCGTGGAAGTGAACGGAGGTACACTATAGACATTGGAAACAAGACTTGTTCATGCAGGCAGTGGCAGATTACTGGTCTGCCATGTCACCATGCAATTTACTTCATCTTAAAGCTTAGAGGTAACGGAGCTGAAATAGAGAACTATGTCGACAACTATTTCTCTGTGGACAAGTTTGCTACAACTTATGCAGAAAACGTACCACCTATGGCCGATGAAAATGATTGGGAGATTGTCGATCCAGGGTTCAAACTTCAACCACCAGTTCCTAGGAGGCCACCTGGGAGGCCTAGAAAGCTAAGGATCGTAGCCTCCACCGGTAAAGGTCCAAGGCTTGGTGCTAGGAAAAGGAAATGCGGATGGTGTGGCAAATTCGGTCATATCAAGAGGTTGTGCAAAAACCCAGTTACACATGCTATTGTCCCTGTTCACACCCCGGTGGCAGAAAATGAGGCTTCTCAGCCAGAACTGGCGGAAGAGCAGCGCGAAGACGGTGATGAGCACTCGGAGAAAAACATACGTAAGCAGCCAATTTATGAAGAAGTGGAGGTGCCTGCAAGAAAAGGGTGTGAAAAGAAACAAAAGAGTAAGCGGAACAGGGAGGAAAGGGCATATAGTGGAGGTGTATAAGAATATGAATAAGTTGCAGGGGTGATTGAGGATGTCCTTGAGGATCTTTCGGCTAATTGCAGGAGAAATAATAAATCCCTGCCAATTTCATCTTTGTATGATTCTCCCGATGAAAGGTAAGTTTAAAAATTGTTTTATTTGCCATTTTATCATTTTTTATCCTCATCAACTGATGCTTAATGCAGCGTGGGCTAGCAGACTAATAAGAGGAGCAGAAAGCTGCGGGCACAGTAACGTCCTATGTTGAATTGTATCATTGAAACTAAACTAGCCGTGTCGTCTTTATTTATATCTGGCGCGTGCAACGTGTCTGTGATGGGGTCATGTGGACCAGATTACATTTTTTTTAATATTATTACATTAATTTTTTACCTGTGTTTGGACGCGGCTACTAGTTCCCATCTCCCTTGCATTCCCATCTCCTCTGGCGCACTCCAGAATTATGGCTGTGCCATCAAGTAGCAGAGTCAGCGTATTGTCCCATCAGGTGTGAACACAATGACTTTGTTTGTTCAGAATTGGACGACTTTTGATTAGTTTGAAAGACAGAGAAACCTAAAACATGGATCTAGACATGTTTTGGGTATATACACATTTATTAAATATCTAAAAAAACTAAGTCAGTTATATCTGGACAGGATGAGTACACTATTACAACACGCTCGATCCCTTCTCCTCAGGCGCACTCCAAATTACGGCTGTGCCATCAAGTGCTGGGAGCAGAGTCAGTGTATTGTCCCATCAAATATGCCAGGGAACGTGCAGACTTTATTTTCAGGATCAGACGAGTTTCGATCGACTAGTTTCAAAGACAAAGACAACTAAAACATGGCCAACATATATAGATTATGACGATAATCGACCATGGCTCAGGTGACCCAGATCCAAAGAGCGCATTAAGATACCGTACATAGATTTAATTTGGTAAAATTTGCTACAAGACACAGTTATTTTCTAGCGTTTGCTAAAACACACCGCTCAATTGTAATGGTACCTGGCAAAGACACAAACGGACGGTGTGTTGAAGCAAATGACAGAAAATAACGGTGTCCTGCAGCAAATTTTCCCATTTAATTTATGCTTAAGTGGCCCTAATCGACTATGACGCTCCCGCAGTCTCCATCATTGTCGACGTTGTCCGCGTCGCCGCCAGCCTCCTTCGCGTCGAAATCGATGCCGACGTTCCCGGCAGCATTCCTCCTCCTCATGGATTCTTCACGACGCGCTGCATCGATAACGGTGGAGGTCGTACGCCCAGGCACTGCCCAGAAGCGCTGCCTCCCTTCGGGGTTGCGTAGATCCGGGTGGATCTCCCGCCGGTGGGTTCCGCACAGCCCAATCAACGCAGCCCGCTCCTTCTTGAACAGCTTTCGCTAGTACGCGCTCGTACGCGAGTACCGGGCCATTGCCCTCTTCCGCTCTGACAGTTGGCGGCAGTGCTCCTTGATCTGCCTCACCAACGTGTTGTTACGCAAGAGCGGCGCGACAGGAACCGTGACGTAGCTGAGCTCGAAGCCGGCTGGAAGCCTCGCTAACGGCGGCGCGAGTATGTCGTAGTGGGCGAACATCTGAGCCTCCTGCAAGCTGAGTTTGGGCCTCTCCCTCTCAATGGCGATGAAGGAACACGATTTGATTTTCGGCCCCGAGGTTAAGGGGATAAAGGCAAGGACGTAGGCCCAGCGTAGTTGCCACGTCCAATCAGTTCGTAGAACAGACTTCTCGCGGATCACCCTCGCGAAGGACATCACTATCTTCCACGCACCCGATCCAACGGCGCCTAACAATCGGGGATCGGGTCTTCTAGAAGCCCAGAGCAGTTGCTGGTTAGTTCTGCATCCCGATTGTTTGTGGCCAACGGTGGTAGTTGAAACTAATACACATTTCAATGACACTGGTGGATCCATGTGTGGTCTCTAAAGAGAACACACATCTAATGACTCTGGTTGTTGTTAGTAAAAAAATACACATGCAATGAAACTTGTGGATCCATATGTGGTATGTGAAAAGAACACGCATGCAATGACTCCAGTTATTATTAGTGAAAAGAACACACATGCAATGACACTGGTGGATCCATGGGTGGATTGTGAAAAGAACACACATGCAATGACACTGGTGAATCCATAGGTGGTATGTGGAAGGAACACACATGCCAGATGACTCTAGTTGTTGTTACTAAAAAGAACACACATGCAATGACACTGGTGGATCCATGGGTGGATTGTGAAAAGAGCACACATGCAATGACACTGGTGGATCCATGTGTGGTCTCTGAAGAGAACCCACATGCAATGACACTGGTTGTTGTTACTAAAAAGAACACACATGCAATGACACTGGTGGATCCATGTGTGGATTGTGAAGAGAACACACATGCAATGACTCCAGTTGTTGTTAGTGAAAAGAACATACATGTAATGACACCGGTGGATCCATGTGTGGTCTCTGTAGAGAACACACAGTTCAATGACACTAGTGGATCCATATGTGGTATGTGAAAAGAACACACATGCAAAATGACTCTGGTTGTTGTTAGTGAAAAGAACACACATGCAATGACACTGGTGGATCCTTAGGTGGTATGTGAAAAGAACACACATGCAAAATGACTCTGGTTGTTGTTACTAAAAAGAACACACATGAAATGACTCTGGTGGATCCATGGGTGGATTGTGAAAAGAACACACATGCAATAACACTGGTGGATCCATAGGTGGTATGTGAAAAGAACACACCTGCAAAATGACTCTGGTTGTTGTTACTAAAAATAACACACATGCAATGACACTGGTGGATCCATGTGTGGTGTGTGTAGAGAACACACATTTCAACGACACTGGTGGATCCATATGTGGTATGTGAAAAGAACACACATGCAATGACTCTGGTTGTTGTTAGTGAAAAGAACATACATGCAATGACACTGGTGGATCCATAGGTGGTATGTGAGAACACACACATGCAAAATGACTCTGGTTGTTGTTACTAAAAATAACACACATGCAATGACACTGGTGGATCCATAGGTGGATTATGAAATGAACACACATGCAATGACACTGGTGGATCCATAGGTGGTATGTGAGAAGAACACACATTTCAATGACTCTGGTTGTTGTTACTAAAAAGAACACACATGCAATGACATTGGTGGATCCATAGGTGGTACGTGAAGAGAACACACGTGCAAAATGACTCTGGTTGTTGTTACTAAAAAGAGCACACATGCAATAACACTGGTGGATCCATGGGTGGATTGTGAAAAGAACACACATGCAATGACACTGGTGAATCCATAGGTGGTATGTGAAAAGAACACACATGCAAAATGACTCTGGTTGTTGTTACTAAAAAGAACACACATGCAATGACACTGGTGGATCCATGTGTGGTCTCTGTAGAGAACACACATTTCAATCACACTGGTGGATCCATATGTGGTATGTGAAAAGAACACATATGGAATGACTCTGGTTGTTGTTAGTGAAAAGAACACACATGCAATGACACTGCTGGATCCATGTGTGGTCTGTGAAGAGAGCACACATTTCAATGACTCTTGTTGTTGTTACTAAAAAGAACACACATGCAATGACACTCGTTGTTGTTACTAAAAAGAACACACATCCAATGACACTGGTGGATCCAGGTGTGGATTGTGAAAAGAGCACACATGCAATGACACATGTGGATCCATATGTGGTATGTGAAAAGAACACACATGCAAAATGACTCTGGTTGTTGTTAGTGAAATGAACACACATGCAATGACACTGGCGGATCCATGTGTGGTCTCTGAAGAGACCATACATTTCAATGACTCTTGTTGTTGTTACTAAAAAGAACACACATGCAATGACACTGGTGGATCCATGTGTGGTCTCTGAAGAGAGCACACATGCAATGACACTAGTTGTTGTTACTAAAAAGAACACACATGCAATGACACTGGTGGATCCATGTGTGGATTGTGAAGAGAACACACATGCAATGACTCCAGTTGTTGTTAGTGAAAAGAACATACATGCAATGACACCGGTGGATACATGTGTGGTATGTGTAGAGAACACACATTTCAATGACACTGGTGGATCCATAGGTGGTATGTGAAAAGAACACACATGCAAAATGACTCTGGTTGTTGTTAGTGAAAAGAATACACATGCAATGACACTGGTAGATCCATAGGTGGTATGTGAAAAGAACACAAATGCAAAATGTCTCTTGTTGTTGTTACTAAAAAGAACACACATGCAATGACTCTGGTGGATCCATGGGTGGATTGTGAAAAGAACACACATGCAATGACACTGGTGGATCCATAGGTGGTATGTGAAAAGAACACACATGCAAAATGACTCTGGTTGTTGTTACTAAAAAGAACACACATGCAATGACACTGGTGGATCCATGTGCGGTCTCTGTAGAGAATAGACATTTCAATTACACTAGTGGATCCATATGTGGTATCTGAAAAGATCACACATGCAAAATGACTCTGGTTGTTGTTACTAAAAAGAACACACATGCAATGACACTGGTGGATCCATACGTGGTATGTAAAGATAACACACATTCAAAATGACTCTAGTTGTTGTTACTAAAAAGAACACACATGCAATGACACTGGTGGATCCATGGGTGGATTGTGAAAAGAACACACACGCAATGACACTGGTGGATCCATAGGTGGTATGTGAAAAGAACAGACATGCAAAATAACTCTGGTTGTTACTAAAAAGAACACACATGCAATGATACTAGTGGATCCATGGGTGGTCTCTGTAGAGAACACGCATTTCAACGACACTGGTGGATCCATATGTGGTATGTGAAAAGAACACACATGCAATGACTCTGGTTGTTGTTAGTGAAAAGAACACACATGCAATGACACTGGTGGATCCTTAGGTGGTATGTGAAAAGAACAAACATGCAAAATGACTCTGGTTGTTGTTACTAAAAAGAACACACATGCAATGACTCTGGTGGATCCATGGGTAGATTGTGAAAAGAACACACACGCAATGACACTGGTGGATCCATAGGTGGTATGTGAAAAGAACAGACATGCAAAATAACTCTGGTTGTTGTTACTAAAAAGAACACACATGCAATGATACTCGTGGATCCATGTGTGGTCTCTATAGAGAACACACATTTCAACGACACTGGTGGATCCATATGTGGTATGTGAAAAGAACACACATGCAATGACTCTGGTTGTTGTTAGTGAAAAGAACACACATGCAATGACACTGGTGGATCCTTAGGTGGTATGTGAAAAGAACACACATGCAAAATGACTCTGGTTGTTGTTACTAAAAAGAACACACATGCAATGACTCTGGTGGATCCATGGGTGGATTGTGAAAAGAACACACATGCAATAACAGTGGGGGATCCATAGGTGGTATGTGAAAAGAACACACATGCAAAATGACTCTGGTTGTTGTTACTAAAAATAACACACATGCAATGACACTGGTGGATCCATGTGTGGTCTGTGTAGAGAACACATATTTCAACGACACTGGTGGATCCATATGTGGTATTTGAAAAGAACACACATGCAGTGACTCTTGTTGTTGTTAGTGAAAAGAACATACATGCAATGACACTCGTGGATCCATAGGTGGTATGTGAGGAGAACACACATGCAAAATGACTCTGGTTTTTGTTACTAAAAAGAACACACATGCAATGACACTGGTGGATCCATAGGTGGATTATGAAATGAACACACATGCAATGACACTGGTGGATCCATAGGTGGTATGTGAGAATAACACTCGTTTCAATGACTCTGGTTGTTGTTACTAAAAAGAACACACATGCCATGACATTTGTGGATCCATAGGTGGTATGTGAAGAGAACACACGTGCAAAATGACTCTGGTTGTTGTTACTAAAAAGAGCACACATGCAATAACACTGGTGGATGCATGGGTGGATTGTGAAAAGAACACACATGCAATGACACTGGTGGATCCATAGGTGGTATGTGAAAAGAACACACATGGAAAATGACTCTAGTTGTTATTACTAAAAAGAACACACATGCAATGACACTGGTGGATCCATGTGTGGTTTCTGTAGAGAACACACATTTCAATCACACTGGTGGATCCATATTTGGTATGTGAAAAGAACACATATGCAATGACTCTGGTTGTTGTTAGTGAAAAGAACACACATACAATGACACTGGTGGATCCATGTGTGGTCGGTGAAGAGAGCACACATTTCAATGACTCTTGTTGTTTTTACTAAAAAGAACACACATGCAATGACACTCGTTGTTGTTACTAAAAATAACACACATCCAATGACACTGGTGGATCCATGTGTGGATTGTGAAAAGAGCACACATGCAATGACACCGGTGGATCTATATGTGGTATGTGAAAAGAACACACATGCAAAATCACTCTGGTTGTTGTTAGTGAAATGAACACACATGCAATGACACTGGTGGATCAGTGTGTGGTCTCTGAAGAGAGAACACATTTCAATGACTCTTGTTGTTGTTACTAAAAAGAACACACATGCAATGACACTGGTGGATCCATGTGTGGTCTCTGAAGAGAGCACACATGCAATGACACTGGTTGTTGTTACTAAAAAGAACACACATGCAATGACACTGGTGGATCCATGTGTGGATTGTGAAGAGAACACACATGCAATGACTCCAGTTGTTGTTAGTGAAAAGAACATACATGCAATGACACCGGTGGATCCATGTGTGGTCTCTGTAGAGAACACACATTTCAATGACACTGGTGGATCCATAGGTGGTATGTGAAAAGAACACACATGCAAAATGATTCTGGTTGTTGTTAGTGAAAAGAACACACATGCAATGACACTGGTGGATCCATAGGTGGTATGTGAAAAGAACACACATGCAAAATGACTCTAGTTGTTGTTAGTGAAAAGAATACACATGCAATGACACTGGTAGATCCATAGGTGGTATGTGAAAAGAACACACACGCAAAATGACTCTGGTTGTTGTTACTAAAAAGAACACACATGCAATGACTCTGGTGGATCCATGGGTTGATTGTGAAAAGAACACACATGCAAAATGACTCTGGTTGTTGTTACTAAAAAGAACACACATGCAATGACACTGGTGGATCCATTGGTGGTATGTGAAGAAAACACACATGCAAAATGACTCTGGTTGTTGTTACTCAAAAGAACACACATGCGATGACACCGGTAGATCCATAGTTGGTATGTGAGAAGAACAGACATTTCAATGACTCTGGTTGTTGTTACTAAAAAGAACACACATGCAATGACAATGGTGGATCCATAGGTGGTATGTCAAGAGAACACACATGCAAAATGACTCGGGTTATTGTTACTAAAAAGAACACACATCCAATGACACTGGTGGATCCATGTGTGGATTGTGAAAAGAGCACACATGCAATTAGACTGGTGGATCCATAGGTGGTATGTGAAAAGAACACACATGCAAAATGACTCTGGTTATTGTTACTAAAAAGAACACACATGCAATGACACTGGTGGATCCATGTGTGGTCTCTGTAGAGAACACACATTTCAACGACACTGGTGGATCCATATGTGGTATGTGAAAAGAACACACATGCATTGAATTTGGTTGTTGTTAGTGAAAAGATCACACATGCAATGACACCGGTCGATCCATAGGTGGTATGTGAGAAGAACACATGCCAAATGACTCTGGTTGTTGTTAGTGAAAAGAACACACATGCAATGACACTGGTAGATCCATAGGTGGTATGTGAAAAGAACACAC
>CAJUXJ010002051.1:0-54445 GCA_910589775.1 Avena eriantha
GCGGACGCCTTTATATAGTCGCCGAGGCGGTGGGTCGGGCCTCGGGCGCGAGAGACGGCGCGTGTGCGACGACGCGGATGCCACCGGCCACCCTCAACCGCCGTGTGTCCCTGATGTATTGACCACGAGGCACAGGAGGCACGGCACGGGCTACACGTGGAGAGTACGTGGATATGGCAAGGGCATGGTTATCCGAGGTAGCGACAACTGGGATGAGCTACGGAAGCCCTAGGGCACCTGCGTTGTCCCGCGCTGTCGTCCCTGTCTGCACACGTATGATCCTACCACTACTTGTGCCATTCCCCTGTACTCGTGTTCATCGGCGGTGGTCGTGGACCTGGCATGGACCAAGCTAGCAACCCATTCACCACGATGATTTAAAGTATAGTAGAATTATCTCTTCTTAAAAATTCAGAAAAGAATAACGTATCTGAAAAATAACTTCGAAACATCTTCATGCTATATAAAATTTAGCACGGCACCTTCATCCAGGAAGGATTAGTTTCAAATTTATTTGGGAAATATGGTTATGTTGGGCCGAAGTTTCAAAATGAGTTTTGCAAATTAAAGGGGTCCAGGGAATTTTGGTGATATTTCAAAGAAACGGCCGACTCTTTGCTGGATTTTCAGATTTTTGACACAATATACAGAGCTAGATAACATTTCCAAATTACAGGGGCGAAGCAATGCTTATCCGGTTTTGGATCTTGGATCTTGCGTTTGTACTTTCTAGGGTGCCGGCTTGTGCTTTCTTTCATGTACCCTCTTAGGCGTGAAGATGTACTTTCTGCATGTTCAAAATGTAAAATTTATAGTTATGTTAAGTCAATTTTGCAAAGTTTGCAATATTACATAAAACTTAATACAAATAGAAATGCGTAACAAATTTTATATTATATACATTGATAATGTTTTGCTATACTTTTAGAAAATATTATTAAGTTTGACCGACCGCAAAATAATATACACTATTTTAACATGAGGGGAGCATTATTAAAACATGCTCATTAGGCCATGTGGGCTGCGAATAACTACAATGAGAGAGAAAATAATAAGGATGAAACTTTTTGTATGCTTGGAAGCTTGATTCCTCAATCCCTAACTCACGAGGAAGTGATTGTCAAAACTCCACTCGATAAGGTGCTTATCAATGCAAAGTATTATGTCATGACACAAATAAAATAGCATCGGCCTGAACATAAAATATAAGTAAAAATTAATACAAAATTAATTAGCAATATGATTTAAAAACGATATATAACATATATGCATACCCTCCGTCCATAAATACGTGTACTTTCAGGTTTAATCCTAAGTTATTATTTTTAAATTTGACCAATTTTATAAAAAATTATAGCAATATTTATGACATGAAATTAGTATATTATGAAGCTATATTGCAAAATGCATCTAGTGATATTAATTTGATGTTATAAGCTTTGATATTTTTATGAAGTTTTTTCAAACTGAAAAATATTAAAATTAGGACAACACCTAAAAACACACTTATTTACATATGGAGGGAGTATTTATTTATAAGACCATCACAAATACAAGGGATTTATGTGTAGCATCAACTATAGCATGTGGGTTGCATAATAGCACTTGCGGCTAATACGATAGTTGGAGATGTTCGATGAATAGTGCTTCCAAGAATGTGACACCACTAGAAAATCAACTCAGTAGCTGACCAACGTGGCCCATCAAGATATTGACACACATACATATGCCATGAACGGAGCCTTCAACCGAGCGTGAAAAAAAAAGCAACCGCGCAGTTGCAAAGAGTTATGGTAGGAAAAAGCTAGCAAACGGAGTCAAACCTCATTGAGCGTCCTCTCCAGGGGTTAGCCGCCGGCGCCTCTTGATCTAGTCTCTTTCAAAGATCGTTTCTCTTTCTCCCCTCCGCTAGTTTCGTCAGCGTTAAAGAGATGTGGGAACCGATCTATGAATAGAATCGAGTTTTTAATAAAAGTAGTGTTTTTAGAAGATTAGATTAGTGTTTTGATTGCTTCTTATTGATCTCTGTGTCAATGGAGATTGCATCCTCTGTAATAAGTAATCTGCAGCCCTTCGTTCGATGAGGAGATCTTCTTCCCGGGGTCAGTGGTGGTGTTGAAAGATTAAGATTCTATAAATACGGTCTTTCAGATCTTGTTTCTCCGGATTGATTTTGGATTTTTTTTCTCACGGTTGCTGTGAGAAGGATTATCCTCGTAATATTTGTTCCGGCGGCTACGTCCTAGACAATAGTGATTCATGCTCTCGGTTCAGCAGCGACGCTGATCAGGGTGTTCAGTTGCTTTTCCCTGGAATACTGGTGTTGACACTCTCGCCGATGTTGATTGATTACTCTAATGGTTGCGCGCGTGCACGTAGCCTTGGCAGTGCTGCTCAAATCAAAATTAGGGTGACTTTGGTTCCTTAGTTGTACCCAGGTATCCCAGCCGCTAAACTTTTTCTCACTTTTCCCCTCCCTATATTCTTAAACCCTCTCCGACGCTCAGATGAAGGGATGCCGTCAGGTCAAAGGTTAGACCGTTATATGCTGACTAGTGGGACCGCGTACAGACAGTTCCTCCTCCCTCAACCGTTACTTGCTGATGGGTGGGGTTAGGATACAAGGTCGGACCAGCCATCCATCTCTCGTTAGCTTGTGAGCCGCTTTATTCCTTGATTGTGTCACCAGTCTAGTCAATGACAAATGGGATCGCTCTGTGGGGCCGCAACAACTAATGACCGATAGGACTATGATGTCGGGCCGGAGACGCTACTCCCCAAACATTAACAGGTGGGGTCGTGTAGGACACATGGGGTCGGCTCTCTCTCATCCACTCCTAGCCCCGAGCAGCTCATACCACACCGGTGTACAAAGCAGCCATCGTTGGCGCCTCGTCGCATCACCGGCTCCGTCCTCCGGCAACATCGGATGGGCAGTGGCGCTGCACCTCAACCACGGCTCTAGCACTTGTTTTCCGCACACATTGTATGCCGAGGCAGTAAAATTCGCACGCAGGTCCACCGCCCACGATGATCAGGATTTTGTTTCGCCACCGTAGCCCTACGAACGGTCGCATCAATCACTAATATTCTTGGTAAGACCTCTACTTCTGCCCCACCCACCCTAATTGATCCGGTTCCCGTAATTTCCTCGAGATTCCAGGTGCAAATTAGTCCTCAATGTATGGTCATAGCGGGTACACCGGTGATGATGGGGATTCGCTCATGTCATGGCCATGTTCTCGTTCTCCTACCTCGTCGGAAGTGGAAGGGTAGCTCCTGCTCTTTGTACTACCGTTGAATTGGAAGTGCTGCCATGGCCTGCCAGAGTGATTTCAATTGGATTTTGTTGTGGATTGTTACAGTGGTGCTAGGGAGGCCGATGATCCATGGTACAATACATACCAAGATGAATCAACCTAGTGGTGTAGTGAGAGGATGGATTTGGAGGATATGGTGGCCAATTTAGGTGATGAATTGGCCTGTAAAAACCTGTTGATATTTGAGCTGAAGTTGTCAAGGAAGAAAAGAAGAATTCAGAGTTTATTTGCAAGGGAAATTTGAAACCTTAAGACTGACCTTGCCATATTTGATCGAGTGGTAGAAATAAAAAAGATGAACAAGTGAAGGGAGAGGACAAAAGTAGATTCATGTGGGTAGTTTTAGTAGTTGTCATCCCCGTCCTAGCAGTTATAGTATCGAATTGTGATAAAGGGTGGCACATGTAATGATTAGTTGACTAGGTAGCTAATTTAAAGAGTAGAATTGTTATTCAATGGATGGTTGTGAGTTCATCTAATTTAGTCACTTTGCGGTCCCAAAGTTGTCGTGAGAAGGCATCGCCGGGTCCGAGTTGCTTGCCATTGGATCAAGGTGGCCATAGTTGGTGTGCCAAATGTCTAGAGGGTCTTTTTGGATCAAGTTGGAGCTCCTGTCAGTTTTAACAATTATGTCGCTACCATCATGGCTGCCATGTAGACTTGTGGCATTGGCGACCGCATCCATTACCCCTTCTTCTTGACCGCCACATTCTTCTTATCTAGAGTGGTGATCTGTGGTCGCAGCCATGGCATGGAGCTGGGATGCCAATTCCTTCAAGGGAGAGATTCGGCACCCGACCGAAACTTGCTCGACCTTGCTCTCCTCCTCCCGAATGAGAGCTCGCCCAATCTTGTGTTGTAGTTTGGACACCCCACTGTATTTTGGTGTATTTGTTGGCCTACAATTTCTTAGATCCATAGAGAAGCTCAATGTAATTGGGCAAATATTGATGCTACCAGACTAGCCCACTGGAAAGTGTGAAAGCGAGTACTACTACTTATAAATCAGCTTTAGAGCATCTCCACCGGCCTCACGGCTCAAATACATATCAATTTTGATTCAAATCATACATATTTCAATCAAATTTATACAATCCCACTAGAGATTGTCAAATAAAGTACTACTACTTTGAATCATATTTAGAGCACATCCACTGACATGGGTATGATTATTCTGTTGTTCACTATTTGTTACCCTACATTGGGTAAAGGACTACGACCCGTAAAGATTCCAGATAACAGCCCAAGGCAGCAACCGATAGAGACTTGTTATTGTATTAGGAAAGAAACCATGAACCGACATTATGTTGGTATTGTAATCACGTGTGTATGAAACATATCCGCATACAGCTTTGAGACCCGACCTATTATATATAGGGCAGGAGAAGCCCAAGCGAGGGTACCGAAATCGAGAGGACAACTTGTAATAGTGTGTTTTCCCAGTATTCAGGCGACTCTGTTTTCATTGTTTCCTGACATCCGACGAAATCTCCAGCGTTCTCTTTTCCGCGAAACCCTAAGTCCATCACCATGGGCATTGCCGAGGTTACTCCTCGTCAATTGGCGCCGTCTGTGGGAAACATGAACGCTGGAAACACGGATTCGGCAGAACACTCTCCACTAAGTATCAACTCGATGAAAGGAAATCCACACCTGCCCACTCTTGTCTTAGTACCCCCTACCCGCCGATTTCAACGACGGATCCGATCTAATCATCGGAAGCCTTCACTTCCAAGCAGACAACACGCAAAAATCACACCCTTTGGCCCTGATCGCATCAGAACCATCGGTGCGAAAAGCTACACTCATCGCGACACCCACATCGCCCCGTTGGATCCTCCACGGACATCTCAACACGGATCAAAGCAGGAGAAGAAGGCCACTAGCCAATCTCACCACACGAAGCAAACCCGACAAACTCAGAACCCGAAGAAAGCAGCGAAAACAACCGACTTTAAAGAAAAGATGGCGGCGATCTATCTAGAATTACGATCTGGGAGCACTACTAACACACCATAGAAGAAAAATGCGATGCCATTAGGCCACGCACAACACGCCACCAAGTGTACATGATCAACGGAGATACCTCAACACCACACGACGAAAACGGTAACCCTATTATCAACCTCGACGATATTTTATCAGATGACCATGCAGGAAACCATGGCAATGGAGGAGAACACCGAAACAGAGGAGAAACAACAGATAATCATATAGTCCAAAGAGGAGGTAGAGAACCTCGCACAGAAGAAAGACAAGGACTTCGGCTACCAGCGTCGACATGGCAAAAAGCAAGGGAGGCAATTTCGGGAGAAGTCCCAATGACAGCGAATGCTTCACATGAGGATCTATTGGCATACTAATATCTGCTCCACCACAAGAAGAGAGACCTACTCCATATGCAAATGCAACTCGACGAAAGAAAAGATTAGCCGACGAGTCGAGTTTACGACGGGCACAATTAAGCTCTACTCGAGGATCAAGGAG
Organism: Avena eriantha; assembly: GCA_910589775.1. Classification (NCBI taxonomy): domain Eukaryota; kingdom Viridiplantae; phylum Streptophyta; class Magnoliopsida; order Poales; family Poaceae; genus Avena; species Avena eriantha. The sequence continues at coordinate 5,808 of CAJUXJ010002051.1, forward strand.
CGTAACAGGAGCAGCACCACCAAGAAGGCCAACATCTTGACTGTAGAATATCCCGAAGCAGAAAGAAGAGGAATCATCCGAGATGTCGACCTATCATTCATATCAATTGATCAAGTAGGAAACATCAAGGCAAAAACAGCTCAAGCAGCCATTATGGCCACGCAAACATACCTGATCACCACTCACCCGCACCCGACGATCTGCGAGCGGGCCTTCACCGCTCCGCCCTGATGAACCTCGGCATGGTAGGAGCCTCACTCGCACAAGCGGAACACGGACTCACACAAAGATCTCCACACCGTTCCAACAGTCATCGGCAAGCAGGACACACACAACGATCTCAATCACCACACTAGGTGCATCTCGTAGGATCCGAGCCGTGAAGCCATACAAGGAACGACAACACCCAGCACAGGAGCAGCGGACCCAGAGATAAAAGCCGCAGTCGATGATACCAGGATGGATATGATGAAGATGATCACGAGTTATGCGGAGCTAGCTCTTTCATGCAGAGATCCGCAAGGCATCAGTACCCAAGGACTTCAAACTTCCACACGACCGTCACAAATATGATGGGCTCCAGGAACCCAAAGCTTGGTTAGCAGACTATCTGGCCACCGTCAAATTTCAGGGTGGCTCTACAACTACCGTAATGCAAAGTCTACAACTAACATCTCACTGGAGCCGCAAGATTGTGGTTGAAGCCGTTACCCGAAGACTCAATTGGTAGCTGGAACAATTTGGAAGATAAATTCATTCGACATTTCCATTCTACGTTCAAATGACCAACATCTTTGGAGCAGTTACGAGCGTGCAAACAAAAATCTAGAGAGTCAATAAGAGCGTTCATACAACGATGGAACATTATCAAAAATTTAGCTGAATCCATATCCGATGAAAGGGCCATCGACGCCTTCAACGATGGCCTCCGTCACCGAGAATTCATAGAAGAACTAGAAGGGTCAAACCAAATACGGTATCACAGCTAATGGAGATAGCAACCGATGGGCTGATGGTGAGGACGCGTTACATAATAAGCGCACACGGTCACCCAAGGAAGATAGGGATAAACGTGGCAATGATAGAAGAAGAAGGAACAACGATGGAAACACGGGACCAAGTTACGTCACAGCCGGTTTTTCGGGTGAAGGTAACAACAGAAGAAACGACCATAATGGCGGATACCGCCAGAACAGGGACGACGTCGGAGGAAGCCAGTCCGCACAGCGTTATCAGCCAAGAGCATGAGACCCACCTATGTCCACAATGCAAATGCTGGAAGGACCCTGCATTATGCATTTTTACGCCGACTCAGCAGGCAGACGACAATCCAATCATCTGATGAAAGACTACCGAACATTCTTGAAAATGCAAGAGTTATGCAATGCAAAGGCAACCGAGGCAGCAAAACGAGGATACACATTCACGCCTGGCGCACTAGCCATCGGAGCTCCACCAGTGGCACCACCACAAAATACAAACGATCAAAACAACGAATACCCCAGATCAAAAGGAGCAATGTCAATGATTTAGAAAGGGGCGCCCATCCAACAGAATTTAGAAGCTCATCACAAGACAAATTAATAAGGCGGAAACTACAACATTAGCTACACCTGAATATCTTCATTGGTCAGAGCAAGAAATCACATTCAACAGAGCCAATCATCCACTTCGGGTCCCGCGACCTGGTCACTCGGCTCTGATAGTCGAAGCACAATTTGGCGGGTTCGATATGAGCAAGGTCTTCATGGATGCAGGAAGCAGTATAAATCTAATCTACGTGAAAATGCTGAGAACAATAGGCTACCCTTGGACAATCTTGCTCCAATAGAAACATCTTTCCACGGAATAGTACCAGGTAAAGCTGAAATCCCTTTGGGCAAAGTTTTTCTTGATGTTGTTTTTGGTTCCAAGATAAATTTCAGGCGAGGAAAACTCGAATTCGAAGTCATGGATTGGCCATCACAATATCATGCAATCCTGGGACGACCAGGCTTTGCATGGTTTATGGCAGTGCCGCATTATGCATATTTAGTAATGAAAATGCCAGCACCAAAGGGAATTATCACGATACAAGGAAGCTTCACACGTGCCGATAGCTGTGATCGGGAGTTCAACAAAATTTCTGAATCTTTCGGGATGGCAACGGAGTTTGAGCAACTCAAAAGTTCAGCAAACACACAACCTCTTGCAGTAACACGTGCCAATCCCGATAAGGCTTTTGACATGGCAACAGACACAAAAGAAGTACAGATCCACCCCATCGACCCGACGAAAACAACATTTGTGGCTTCTAACCTTGATCCCGATTAGGAAAGCGTGCTCATCGAGTTCCTCCGTGAGCACTAGGAGATTTTCGGATGGCTACCTTCTGACATGTCGGGAATCCCCAGGGAACTCGCTAAGCACGCATTAAATCTAGACCCAAAGGCGAAGCCGGTAAAGAAACCACTTCGACACTTTGTATAACCAAAATGCAAGGCCATTGGAAAAGAGCTCCATCGCCTAACTGAGGACAATTTTATCAAAGAATTAACAAAATCACAGTGGCTCGCAAACCCAGTATGTGTTCCAAAGAAAAACACTACAGACCATCGGATGTGTATCGTCTTTACTGCACTGAACAAACATTGCCCAAAAGATCACTTCCCATTGTCGCGAATCGACCAAATCACCGATGCAACTGCGGGATGCGAACGTCTTTCTTTCTTGGATGCTTATTCAGGATACCACCAGATCAGGATGAAGGAGGAAGATTAGGAGAAAATGGCGTTTATCATGCCTTACGACATATTTGCTACACAACAATGTCGTTTGGCCTCAAGAACGCTGGAGCAACATATCAGCGGATGATGCAGAAGTGCTTGGGAAGCCAAATAGGTACAAATGTGCAAGTGTATATTGATGATGTCATAGCTACCACATGTCACGGATCTGCACTGATCAAGGACCTGGAAGAAACATTCAAAAATCTCGACAGGTTTAGCATAAAACTGAACCCAAAGAAATGTTCCTTTGGAGTTCCGGCAGGACAACTCCTCGGATATTTGGTATCAGCCAGAGGTATCAAGGATAACCCTGAAAAAATACAAGCAATCCTCACAATGAAGAAGCCAACAAATCTATGTGGTGTACAACAATTGGCAGGATGAGTGGCGGCACTGAGTCGTTTTATTGCAAGATTAGGAGAAAAAGCGTTGCCATTCTACGCCCTCATGAGGAAATCAGAAAAATTCAAATGGAGGAAAGAAGCTCAGCATGCCTTTGAACATCTTAAAAGAACACTTTCGACATCCCCTATCGTCGTGTCGCCAAAAGAGAAAGAATCTTTACTCCTTTATATTGCTTCCACGCATCAGGTGGTCAGCATAGTCCTGGTCGTAGAACGACCCGAAGAAGGGAAGACACATGGCGTGCAAAGGCCAGTATACTTCTTGAGCGAGGTTTTATCGCCATCTAAACAAAGGTACCCACATTACTAGAAGCTAGCACACGGGGTATTTATGACAGCACGAAAACTGCGCCACTATTTTCAGAGCACCCAATCATAGTGGTCAACGAAGCGCCTTTGTCAAGCATCCTCAACAATCCATACGCAACTGGGCGTGTTCCTCTATGGGGCATCAAATTATCCCCTAGGGATATCACTTCTGAGAAGCGCAAAGCAATTAAGCCACAAGTTCTACTAGATTTCATCACAGAGTGGACAGAGCTACAATGTGTGGGTCCACCTGAACTTTCTACTACTGCCTGGATAATGTATTTTGATGGATCAAAAAGAACGGAGGGAGCGGGAGCAGGAGTCGTACTAATATCACCTCAAGGTGACAAAATGTGCTACATTCTTTGGATGAGCTTTACAAACGCATCCAATAACGAAGCAGAATATGAGGCCCTGTTGCACGTCATGCAGATGGCCAAAGCTTGCGATGCAACTCGCCTCAAAATCTTCGGAGATTCCAATCTCGTAGCACAGTAAGCAAAGAACAAGTGTGATGCTGTTAGCGAAAATATGATTGCTTATCACGACCTATACAACATCATGGAGGCTCAATTTTATGGATGTGAAGTATCACATATAGGAAGACCAAGAAATGAGGAAGCCGACAATTTAGCAAACATGGCGTCATTATGTTTGCCAATACCACCAGGAGTTTTTTGGGAAGAAATAATGGAGCGATCAATCAAAGCAAAAAGAGTCTCTGAGGTTGTAGCACCAAAAACAGGGAAAAAGAAACATCCACAAAAAGAGTTGGGGGCTCCTTCAAAAACAAAAAATATTGAAGAAGCCATCGAAGAAGAAGAACGAGAAATCGGAGAGGTCATGTTAATCGAACCAACCTGGATGCAACCGTATATAGCATACATGACTAAAGGGGAACTGCTAGAGGATGTGATAGAGGCCCGATGAATCACCCGACGATCAAAGGCCTTCAGGATAATCAAAGGAGAACTATACAAAAGAAGTATTTCGGGTGTGTTGCAACGTTACGTAACACCTGAAGAAGGAAAAAATATACTTAAAGATATACATGAAGGAGTCTATGGCCACCATGCTAGTAGCCGAGCAATTGCTACAAAAACGTTCAGGGTAGGATTCTATTGGCTCACTGCAGTACAAGATGCAAAAGACATCGTTAGAACATGTGAGCATGACAACGATTCGCAACAAAACCTGGAGCACCCGCCGCTGAGCTGAATCCCATACCCTTAGCTTGGCCTTTCGCTTGGTGAGGACTTGACATGGTGGGAAAACTTCACAAATCATCGCTAGGAGGACATGTCTTTCTGCTAGTAGCAATCGACAAATTTACTAAATGGATTGAAGCAATGCCTGTCACAACCCAAGATGGAACATCGGTTGTGAATTTTATCAAATCCATAGTATTTCAGTTTGGCGTACCAAACAGCATTATCACGGATAATGGGACCAACTTCACTTCCAATGAGTTCAAGGAGTACTGCCAGGAGATGGGATCAAGATAAGCTACGCCTCAGTAGCTCACCCGCAAACAAATGGACAGGTCGAAAAAGCCAATGGACTAGTCACTGCTGGACTCAAAAAGAGATTACTGGCACCACTCGACAGAGCGAAAGGAGCATGGGTGGATGAATTGCCATCCGTGTTATGGAGTTTATGTACAACTCCAAATAATTCAACACAGGAGACGCCTTTCTTTTTGGTCCACGGTGCGGAAGCGGTGCTTCTAGTTGAGGTATCACACGAATCGCCAAGGATAGCTGCATATGATGAAGAGGAATCAAGAAAAGCACTTGAAGATGATGTGGATGCACTTGATGAAGCTCGAGATGAAGCCCTCCAAAGAGCAACTATGTACCAACAAAACTTGCACAATTACCATAGCCGGAGATTGCGACCTAGGTCCTTCACCGTGGGGGACCTAGTTCTTCGCCTCAAGCAAGATGATCATAAGAAGCTAGAATATCCATGGGAAGGACCATACATCGTCATAGAAGTTATTCCCGGAGGAGTATATCGACTACAAGACAAGAAGACATGAGTAAATTACTCAAATCCATGGAATGTACCACAACTACGACGCTTTTATATATAAGATTGTTTGCAAAGATGATAAGAGTTATAGTTCAGCTTATTAAGCCAAGATGTCCAGGACAAAGGCTAAACAACCATCCGATCAAAAGAATAACATACCGTCAATTTTTCCCTTATATGTAAAGAGATAAGTTATTTATACCTTTTCACAAAGATCAATGATTTCCATCAAGCTAACAACAATTATGAGCCTATGTCCAGATACAAGCATCCGAACATAGCCTCGGGGGCTACTCCTATCGGGAGCGCTAACGCGCACCTGATAAAGAATTCAGATGTGTATGAAGTATATTGATAATTGCTAAAACCTTTTTTTTGAGTTTTACACCTGTGTATCCTCAAAAAGGAGTTACTCCTATCGGGAGATTGTATAAAATAATCTGATATAATCAGAAAGAGTGATGGCCCAGTAGGCCACCCGACAAAAAATCCAAAAACCTCGGATCTCGTTCAGACGCGACAAAAAATCCGAATGCCGTGTTCATAAACATGAAGGTAAGACCCATGATTCTTCCTGTGTGGCCTGGTAATCGCACAAGAATGCGCTCTACCAGTAAAAATCCATATCAACGATACGATGAAAAATCTCGATGGACACGTTGGGTACCCGATAAAAATAGAAAACTGGAATTCAGTATTCAGTAAGACCTCAGCGGCTCGAACTGAATTACGCTAGTTACAAAATTCTGGATTCTAGCCTGGGGACTTGAATTTGATGTAGGTCAACATTGTTTTTTCCCAAGAGAAATTAATGGATTCCCGATCCGTCAGAAGCATCAGACTCATTGTACCAAATCCCTACAAATTACAAAAAGCGATAAAAGAAACTTTGAGACTCAACCTAAAATTGCGGTTCAGGTAGAGTCTCGGGGGCTACTGACATGGGTATGATTATTATGGTGTTCACTATTTATTACCCTACATTGGGTAAAAGGACTACGGCCCGTAAAGATTCCAGATAACAGCCAAAAGCAGCAACCGATAGAGACTTGTTATTGTATTAGGAAAGAAACCATGAACCGACATTATGTTGGTATTGTAATTACGCGTGTATGAAACCTATCCGCATATAGGTTTGAGACCCGGCCTATTATATATAGGGCGGGAGAAGCCCAAGCGAGGGTACCGAAATCGAGAGGACAACTTGTAATAGTGTGTTTTCCCAGTATTCAGGTGACTCTGTTTTCATTATTTCCTAACATCCGACGAAATCCCTAGCGTTTTCTTTTCTGCGAAACCCTAAGTCCATCACCATGGGCATTGCCGAGGTTACGCCTCGTCATCCACCGGCCTCACGGTTCAAATACATATAAATTTTGATTAAAATAATACATATTTCAATCAAATTTATACAAGCCCACTAGACATTGTCAAAGCAAGTACTACTACTTATGAATCAGATTTAGAGCATCACCACCGGCCTCGCTTACGGCTCAAATACATATCAATTTTGATTCAAATCATACATATTTCAATCAAATTTATCCTAATTTTTTTGAACTTGGGCTCATATACTCCACAACCAAATTTTGGCTCCCTACAATCGAATTTAAACATATCCTCCACAAACAGAGGTTCATAACCCCAACACCAGACACTCACTCAATGCTCTAAACCATCAGCAACTAAATTTGCATTTATGGAATGATTTATTAGTTGACTTGATGTTAGGTTCCTTTGCCTCCTCAATGAGAAGTATTTGTCCAAATATTAAATTGAAACATAAAAACCGGGACCCTAGAAACTACTACATGAGGCGCCATTCGCGCTGTTGACGGTGAGCTCGCTGCCCTCCCCGCCGCATGTGCACTCCAAGAAGTGGCCTTGCTGTAGGCCGTACGGGAAAACTGCTCCCAGCCGATAGCCTAAGGCTATTCCATGAGTCCTTGTAAATGGGTACGAAGAACTCGAAGCCGAAGAGGTCCGACAAGGCAGCGGCTGGTGATGCCTATCCTCCGCGGCCGCGGCCACATGGTGGTCTCATATCACATGTGCAAGGTTGGAGGGGTGAATCTGCACTGTCGCAGAGATGTTGTGGATGATGGCTTCAATTATCATGGCATCGATGACCACTGTCGGCACCATCACCGTCTTGGTGTCCTTCATCAGCAATGGATCTGAGGAGGTGAACAAAAGTGAGACAGACATAGACATTTCAGAAATTTCAGATGCATAGATCCTTACCACCGCACGCCGTTCGAACCACCATGCTTATATCCGTGCTGTCGCACGCCGTTCGGACCGCCACGCTTAGATTCCTCAATGGCACATGCTGTTTGGACCACCACGCTTAGATCCACGGCGCGACACACCATTCGGACCGCCATGCTTAGATCTATGTCGTTGCACGTCGATAGGAGGGGATGATGATGCGACTGGTAGGGTTGGTAGGTACGTGCGACTGAGAAATAGAGAGAGACACATCTAGCCCGTCGGGCTCTCCTCTCCGTATAGGATAGGTGCATCCATTGGTGGAGAGAGAGACATCCAGCCCATCGGATCATAAAGTATCCAACGAGCCAAGATCCATGTGACATACATGTTGACCAATTAGAGCGCATCCAAAGTGAGCGCGGGTTGAGCTATTGTGAGGGTTTGAGACAAGAGAGAGGGGAAAAGTGAGGAAAAGTTTAACGAAACGGGAAAAGTGAGTAAAACAAGGGGAGAACTGAGTAGAACTAAGTTAAACAAGGGCACCAAATTTAAAAAACAGGTAAGGGGAATTCAAGATTTTGGCATAAAAATGAAAAATGTGTTATTTGAATAAAAAAATCTATCTTGGGTGACATGATATTGTTTACAATTCAAAGATATATAAGTGTGCCAAATTTGGCCTCATTTAGACAAAGTATGTTTTGGGATGGATTATTTGGGAGGTGGATTGTGTAGAAAGCCATGCATCTTCATACCTAATAGTTCATTTTAAGAAGTCACTAAGAAGTGGTTTTGGAAAAAACTCCATTTCTCTATATTTCTTTCTCTCTTCTAGTTTTTGCTTGGTTGTATGTAACATAACAAGACTCCATGCGAAGGTTCCACTATGTTTTGATTTTTGAATGAAACTAACCCTAAAATATTTTTTGAATTTAGTCACTTATAAAATGAAAAATGTGGCTGATTACAAGTAAACTAAAAAAATTCAACATTATATGGTGGATCAATCCAAGATACATATCTGTGCCAAATTTTTAATCAATTGGCCAATGTTTGCTATGGTTTAAGCCATGAACTAGCTAAACCCCATCTGTTGACTACCTGTCAAGGGCAAAACTGAGCAGTGCTAAGCAACTAGGTGGATGACCATAGAAAACTTGCAATAACACATACATTATTGGGATTATTCAACATACAAACTTGTGAGCATTACACTAGTTCGAATTCAATACAAACATTGATAGTCGTTCAAATTCATCATACAAATTCAAATTAGTAGTTCAATTTCAAATAATTTTTCTTGCTCTTGGTGTTTTGTGCTGGGTTCGCCACCTTGATCCAGGTGATCCTAGCTAGAATATTCTCGGAGTCCACCATGTAATTCTTCCTTTTGTTCCTTTTGTTCTTCTTCTCTTTGTTTATGGTGGTGGAGGTGCCGACATGATGACCAACTAACGATCATCTATGGGTTCAATTCTATACGCCTTCCTGAGAAAGATCGACAAACACTTTTCGTACATAGCCTCTTCTTTTGCTTCCATCTCCTTTGCATTTTCTTCAATCTCTGCATTTCATTTAATCTCATCTTGATCCATTGGTTCATTCTGCAATAAATCCATTGCTTCAATATCCTCTCGTTCAATTAGTTCATTACCCTCTTCATCCAATGAATCAACTGCTTCAGTCGTATGTACATTTGGTTCATTCTCCTCTTGATCTATTGGTTCATTTTGCAATGAATCCATTGCTTCAATAACCTATCATTCAGTTACTTCATTATCCTGTTCATCCAATGAATCAATTGCTTCAGCCGGATGTACATTTGGTTCAATCTCCTCTCGATCCATTGGTCTATTCTGCAATGAATAGATTGCTTCAATATCCTATTTCTCAATTAGTTCATTATCCTCTTCATATAATGAACCAATTGCTTTAGTCGGATGTACATTTGGTTCAATATCCTCTCAGTCCATCGATTCATTATACACTGAATCCATTGCTTCAATCTCCTCTTGTTCAGTTACTTCATTATCCTCTTCATCCAATGAATAATTGATTCAGTCGGATGTACATTTGGTTCAACCTCCTCTTGATCCATTGGTTCATTATGAAATGAATCCATTACATCAATCTCCTCTCATTCAATTACTTCATTCTCCTCTGCATTTGCTGCTCCTGCCTGATCATCCTTTCCAAAATATGGGTCCACATCATTTTTACAAATCCTAGCAATGTGCCTAGGATCCTAGAACGTTTGCACCTATGTCGTTGAGGTGGTGCACCACCCTCTGAATAGCTTTGATCCTATTCTTTCTTGGCCTACCTACTGGTTTAGTAAAAACTGGAGCGTGTAGCATGAAGCCTGGATTGACTTCCATCCATTGGTCTTTCCCAACAAGGTAGGAACATTCTGAGCATATGCTTCCCTATATTTGGCAACAAAGAAATACTTTGACACGTATTGACCAACTTCACATTTTCACCTCCTAGAACACCCATGAAAAACATTTCATCTATGCAGGTGATGGCCTGCAAGTGCACATGTTTGTCAGAGCATCTTTTCACGGAAGTATTAATTCTAGTTTTTATATCGATCTCAATAAGGAGCCTAGGTAAGTGTCTTTAAGAAGCATTTCCATCGCACTCAAGGCCTCACGTTGTCTTGAGTTAATTGACTACAATTGTTGTAAGTGGAAGGGGGTGAGTGAATAATAGAGGAAACTTGAGTAAAGGAAAATGCGAGAAGTAAATAACATAAAAGTAAAAGTGACAAAAGTTCTCGAGGTTCCTACAGATAAGAAGTTAGGCACGGAGAGAAATGGTTCATGGTAATAGTGAATGTGCTAGATGGATGCAATGGAATAAGTGATTGCGATAATTTTTATTCATAGGTGAGTAGGCAAGCAACCCGTATACCGACTAGGAGTCCTCTTAGCAAATTCTTCCCTGTCCCAAAGATCCATCTACCTGTTACCACAGTAATGGTCAGCACATTAATTAAGGTCTTTCGACCAGATCAAGGATTTAATCTTGATGGTTCCTTATTATCACTACTAGGAAACAACCTATCTGTGGCGCATGGAAATGAGACTTCTGTTGCGCATATCCTAGTCGCCACTGTTACCTCGCCACTAATAACTACTTCCTGTGGTGCATATGTATATGCGCCACAGAAGTCCCAGAATTCTGTGGTGCATTTCTTCATATGCGCCACATGAAGAACTTCTATGGCGCATTTACATATATGCGCCACAGAAAGCCCATGCGCCAATGACTATATAATTATATGTGTCACTGATTGTGTAACACGTATTCGAAGTAAAATACGTTCCTGGTGTATAATCAGGTATTTATACAAGATTTATACAGGATTTATACAGTATTTATCCAGATGAGTATAAAGTACATTGCACAAGTAGTAGATGCATGAAAACCGACATATATATAATACAAACACTTAGATCCTGATCGCGATACATATATAGTGTCAAGTGCCGAATACAAAGTTCATATCATCTCACATTACAAATATAAAGTGGCCATCGCCGCCTACACTAGGATCAAATAGAATACAACTGTGATAATGGTGAGCAAGAGCATTAGCCCGACCAATATCTTCATCCGGTTCTTCTTTCACAAGTGGTTCCTCCACTTGGGTACCGCCTCCTCTCTAGTCGCGTATACTTTGTAGATGTTGCGTATCCTTTGTAGATGTTGCCGCTGAACTTGTTCACTTGTTTATGACAATCCTCCCACTCCTCGTAGACTCCTAGAACCCTACCCATGTACACCACATACCACCTCGTCGCCATATCTATAGACGACAAGGCATATTAGTAAAAATACAATGAAAAGAATTAATAAAGGGTTCACATCCATATATATATATATATATGTTCACAGAATATAAAACAAAGGTTCCATAAACCTAAAAGATAGATCATCATAGAAGCAATAAGTTCAACGACAACACGAGCACAAGGTAGTTTAAGTCTAACAACAATGACCATTTCGACCACAAGATAGTAAAGTTTATGACACACACACTAATACAACAGGCGTCCATCAAGAATATACACACACTAGATCATGCTAGAGGCACACATCGATCATGAAGACTTCCTCTTCTCGCTCGGCTTTGGGAACGGTAGATAGCCCTCTTTCTTCATCCACGTCCTTGTGTCACCCTGCTTACGGAGGCGTTCTTCGATCTCCCTCTTACTCAACCCTCTAGCTTGTTGTAGGGCACCCCCCTTGTGTTGACATCTTCAATGATGATTTGCGACAACTTCTGCTGAATGCGATGGAAGTCTTCTCTAAGATCATCATCGTCGATTCGTGCCAAAGTTTCGGCCCATCCTCGGAGACTAGATGGTATCATTAGGTTCTGGCAATCCCGAACATAGCCTTTAAGGTGATGGAGGACGTAGAAGGCCTCCTTGGCACCAATAGTCGACTGCTTGACGCAGGAGAACTCGAGCACGTGCTTGAACACGTGTTTGCCATCCTTGATACATTCCCCCTTATCTACGAAGGTGTATCCCTTCTTGGTGTAGCCCTCCAGAGCCTCATTGAGAACACCCATTATTCTGGTGTAGCCTTTCTTCTTTGTCAAACTCCCCGAGTCGAAATACGTGGCTAGCGAATACCTCGGGGCAAGGACGATGAGTGTGCAGTATTTGTCTCTGCGCAACACAATTGGAACGGAATGTTGGAAAAAGAGCAAAGGAAGAAATCTATAAGAAATGCATAAGTTACGGTGGAGATGAGCGAGTGTGTGTACTTACTCGGGAAAGAAAGGCAAAAGAAGTGTGGTCGTCCTCTTGTTGTCCACCATGAACTTCTCGAGGTACGCCGTCGCCTTGGTATGTGTCTCTGATCCTTCGACCAACTGGGTGTCTCGCATGTAGTAGGGATCCACTATCGTGATTTCCGGGGTACTTTCTCTCTTGATCGTGATCGCCAGATTGAGCGCGTATATGCGGACCAAGTTATAGTCCAGCCGTTTCATGAGAAACAGCTTGAATATGTCCTCGAACGCTATGAAGAATATATCCGCAGGGGGTTCATCGATGAAGCCCACGTCCAATGGCACCTTGGCCGTGAAAACCGGGTAATTTGGATCTTCGTCTTTAAGAAAGAGGCCCTCTAGTGTCTTGACACCCTCATGCAAAGTTAACATGGCTCCAACCGCAATGTGGATCATATCCGGAGTCAATATTGGATCACCAGCTACATGCACTCAGGGCAAGCCATATTGTGTGGATGGTACGACGATGGCGTCCTGACCCCGGATCCTCTTCGGAAGAGGCTAGCTCACACCCTTCTTATTATTATTATTACCTCTCTTCCTGTAGTGCTTCTTCTTCACAATAGTGTCAGCCACTGCCATCTGCTCATCAGCCGCCTTTCGGAGTGTGTTGGGGCTGAAAACCAATCTCGGTTTCTCTTGCGGCCGGAGGCGTCTCTTGAGAAAGACCATGGAAGACCAGGCGTTGCGTGCATGTATTGGGCTGACCAGCTTGATGGTCATCACGAGCTGTGAAGGGTTCTTCATCCACAGAAGGCATATACAATCCTTTGGCGGCGCCGGTCTTGATGAAGTCGTCAATGTTGACCAATTCATCATCATCTTCATGGGTGCCATCATGTGCTGGTGGTAGCGGGGGAGACGGCGGTTGCGGCACAACGTCTTTAACATGTGACGGTGCACACGCTGCCAAGAGTTGCTGGTGACGGCTGGTGGTGGCGACAACGGCGGTTGCTGGCTTCCGAGGTGGTGGCCGGGCGATCGGTCGAGAGGTGGCGCCGGTGCTCCCCTCCGCAAGACGGATCTGGGTCTTAGGCCATGTCAAGGGCCAGTTGTAGCATTCTCCAAGGGTCTTGTGTTCGTCGGCTCCCTGAGGTTGAAAGGGGGGTCCATGTCGTCGCACCCTGGCAACACCCGAGCCAACCTGACCCTCATCACGTCATCATCCATTGGATTGTTGTGCATCATGCGGCTCGCCGGTTGTATGAGAGTTCCCTTGGCAAAATCCTTCAACTCACCGCCGACATCTTTAAGCAGGAGTATGCAATAAGTATCCTGAGGCGAAACATGTTGTTGGGCGTCATGAGATGGCATAAAGGAGATGCCGCGCACTAACTAATTAGTTATCTTGGTGATGGCGTGGATCTCGCTAATGTAGAGACACGGCCGATGCCCGCGGCCGGCCGATGCATTGTCAGCTTGCCTGATGTACTTCGTGTTGATCGACATGCTTTCCCGGATGGTGCACCCGAGTTGCAGGCCGTACCCTTTAGCAATCGCCTCTGGCGCAATGGGAGGCCACTTTCTGTGATGTGGCACCCCGATAAAACCACTACTAGAAAATCGCTTGTCTTTATCTCTATGCAACATCATGTCATCATCATGCATATTATATTCGCATGTTTTGACCGCAAACTATTTGCTAAAAGAAACATATTTTTCTTTTACTAAAACAACCGGTGGTTTTATTAAAACCGCCCCCTTTTCTTATTTTAAAATTAAAACAAAATAATATTTTTGGTCTGTACGTGACCACAAATGTTTTCTTATTTTATTAAAATAATAAAGTGACAAAAATTCCGTCTAAAGTTTTGGTCTAAAACTAGTCTTATCTAGTCTACTTTGGACTAGATAAATACCCCAACCTCCCCTCTTTCCTCCAAACCTTAGCCTTCAAATCTGTCCGAAATTCCCCACCACTCAATCTCCAGATCCCTCTCTTTTGTCCATGAGTCTTCTCTAAAATTTCTACCCAAATTCTTTCTTGGCATGGTGATCTTTTACCCCCGGTCGGCTGAATCTAGGCCAAGCTCCAATCGCTTGATCAAACAGCATCAACGTTGTAGCTTTGCCCGCCTTGCTCCTGCTCCAGATGCACGTCCAAAAGGGCCAGCTCTAATTCGTTTCCTATTCGTTAATTCCCTTGTTAGATTCTTGTCCATCCATTAAATTGAATCGATCCTGCCATTCTTTTTTCTTTGTCCCTTGCAGCAACGCAGTAGCACAGCAAGAAGCTGCGGCCACACGCACACGATTCGCCGCCTTATTTTCTTTCCTTCTTTTTCTCCTTGGCGCCCCGGCCGACAGGCCTCGTCTACGCGGCGCCTGGCATGCAGCAAAGCACCATCCGCTTTGGCCCTGCTTGCCTCTTCGCGCGCACAAGAGCCATCACGGCCCCGTCTTGTCTACTGTTACGTGGTGCTGCAGATCCACGGCCTCCGCTACTAGCTGCTCCACGCTGAATAATGGCAGAGTTCTGCCGCCGCCAGTCCAGCATCCTAGGAGCCTGCTTCGCCCCTTTGAGTTGTTTTCGCAAGGACAACATCTTCCGCCAGTCGATCGCAGCGTCTGGTCTCCTGCATGCCTTTGTGCAGCCACCATTTGATCTCGGCTGCCTCGCCAAAATTCCGCATGTTCCCGACCACAAGGTGTATGATAAAATGCATCCAAGGATTTCAATATTGTATCTATCTTTTTCAGCGTGATTGATCCATCCAGATTACTGCTATTCCAAAGTCTTCCCGACATTCTACCCAAAGAGTCTGGATTCCACTTGGCGATGCCTACCTCTGATACTTCAACTTTATTCTGAAGGATATTTTTCCAACTCCGACGACTCCACCTCAACCGTGAGACCTTGCCCCTAAGCTATATTTTCTATAATACGTCATAAACCTTGTGCATATTAAATCATTCATGCTAGCATACACATCTTGTTGTTTGGGGGTATTTAGTTGATTCATCTAAATTAAATATGGAGTCCACATGCGGGCTATTCTAGTCTTATGTTGGCTCTATTTAAATTTGTGTAGCGAACTGATGCCATGCTTTGCATTGATTAATCAACATTTAAATTGCGGGGTTCTAAATAACTTGAACCGTGTAATTAATTGTCGGGGCCCCGGTTCCGCTTAATATTGCCTAATTGCACCGCATCTGCATCATATCATAAGCATGCCAGATCTTCTGCCATGGTATTAAATATTGCATCCGGTGTTTCTTCTAGTGTTTGCTTCTTCGCGGATTAGGCCGATGAGTTCATGCGAGTATCGACAAGTTCTCCGGATATGAGCCTTCGGCAGTGTTTCCCAGGCGAGCATTCTCCCTCTTTCTACCTATTTTGCATTTATAGTCTTTACTTCCTCCTATTGATCTATTGATATCCGTGTCGCGATGCTTTAGTGTTCGTACCCCAGTTATATCCCGTGTAGCCTCTATATTGCCTTGGACACCTCCTATTACCCGTGTTTGGTAGATAGCTGGCCATGCGAGTCGTAGTTGCTTGCATAGGTGCGATCTCGTGTTGTCGAGTACCACAGTTGTTGGAATGCTGGCAGATGTTTATTGGTGGAGATGCTTAATGGTGGAGATGATCATGACTTTAAATACAACTATTAATATGCTAGATATAACTAATGCAGAGGCATCGGTGGGCAATAGATGTTATTTGGTTCTTCCACGCTCACTTGTGTCCCGTAGGACCCCGAGTACTTGATACATGTTCCTTGACTATTCACACTATCCATATCCGGGAGGCCTTATGGACCCCCCTGAGCCAGAGCTTGATTCATTTCTATTTCTTGGGGCCACAAAGTAGTTTGGGGCTTTATTACTATCCTGTACCTATGCCATGCTTTACTGCTTTATTTAAGATTGTGCGTGGAGCACCTGTACTGTTTTGGATCGCGCCACGTTTTCGCGGTATCGACAAGCCCAGTCACATTTTTTGGTTCCTAGTCGTTTACAGCCGTCGTCACAAACCCTGGGTCCGTTTCGGAGCCGGCCAACTTCGTTGTGGGTAGCTTAGTGGGGTGGCCCCCTGAAATATTTCTGAATCCTGTGATCGCTTTGTCGTGAATGCCTCGTTGGGTTTTGAGTTGGTTTTTCCGTGGGTGATCGAGTGTGTGTTGCTATTTGTGCACCCCTGTAGGGTAAAACTTTCTAAAAGCCGTGTCCGCGGTTATGGACGACTTGGAGCACAGTATCTCGATCATAGACAAGCATAACTAAAGTAGAGTTATAAACTTGACTTAATATGTGACTAGTAATCAGCTCAAGTAGAACGGAATGGATAATAAAAATGCCAACAACTGGTGGATCTGTGGTGAGCTGTGTCATACTATACCTGCCTAGTAAGTATTGCAAATCCAACAGGATGTGATAAAAGTGCCAACAACTGCTGGGTTTTGGAGATTCCTCAGGACAATTATATCTGACTAGTAATGTTCCAACTACAATGGAATGGTAATTAAAACTGCACACTACTTATGCTATCAGGACGGCCCAAGCTATCTATATCTGACTAGTAAGTGCTTCAATTATAATGGAATGAATAAAACTGCCAACTGTGTGAGTTCCTTGGTCCGACTTCCTCGTTTGATCTCGAGGGGGAAATACCAGGATGGGTTTGTTTGGTGTTAGCTTCAGGTTGAATCTGAATAGGTCTTTCTTACCCCTCTCTAATAGCCGCCAGTGATACCGTGTCTCTATAGTTTGTTTAGTGCCGCTGCGATGCCGCTTCACCCCACCATACCTATGTAGGCAAGAGCCGCCGAATTCTAGCCTTGCCGTGTACTGGCCTCAGTACTGACGCTCCTCTTTTTCCTTTGCCCTTTGCCGGCATCCCTTTTGTTTTGGCAGGTTTTGAGATCGACGTCGTTAGCAGGGTTACCCTTCCGGCTTGGCCTGGGCAGGGTTATGGACGCCATTGGTTATTCTTCAGGGCTCTTAGCCCCATTTGCATCTTGTCCATAGACGGACGCTCTATCGTTTTCAAGGTGATTTGGATCTTTGTACTGTATATCTGTATTCTTGACTCATGGAGTCGTGTTGTATATATATCTGTTCTGTGGGTCCCATCGAGGACTGTTGTGTAATGGTATTACTTTGTTTTCCACCCGCACGAAAGTGCCTGGTGGGCGTCCTTGAATCGTTTCTATGCGGATTTTGGCGGGAAGTGCTGAAACTTGCATAGGGCCGATTTGAGGGTGTTACATGTGACCTCAGTGAACTCATCGCAGACAGTGGCGAGCACTAGCACCTTCCGCTCCTTCTGTTCCTTCTTCTTCTTCTGAGAAGCGGCCGGGTTACCGCTACCGCCATCCGTGTGCTCGCCGCCATCGGTGGTGTCATCCTCTTCGCCGCCGCCTTCACTAGTTCCATCATAGTCGTCTTCGTCCACCTCGTAATCAGGATCTCCTCCCTCATTGGCCCCAGCAGCTCTGGCGACGGTCGCCTCCTCCTCCGGTGGTGGTGTCATCCTCATCGCCTTCTCCCCTCCTCCTATTGGGATCCCCGCCAGAATGAATGGTTGGCCTGTCTAGCTTGTTCTTCGACGCTGATCATGTGCTTAGAAGGGCCGGCCTCGTTGTTGCCCGACATGTTTGCACTACTCTATTAAAAAGAGGCAAAAGTTAGCACAAATCTCGTCCGAAAAATTCGGCATGACCTTTGCTAATTTTTTGACCTAGGAGTGCCCATTTCTCAACCGAAACTGAAGTGAATCGACACTTCGGGAGAAATGGGCAACTCAAATGAAATCCCTGCAAGACAAAACACCCCAGCCCCATATTGATAGCCCAATGCATTAACCCCAGCATCATCATCCATGCAGCCCCATCCATCATTCACGCAACATTAACAAATACATGTATAAGAAGAACTTAAAAAACTAAAAAGGCTCTCTTCTTCTTGCACAGATACAATATAACAGATACATGTATCAGACATGTGCTTCTACTGAATGAAAACTGAGTAGCAGTTATAGCACACAGAGACACACACATGCTCTCTTCTTCTTGCACACACACAGCAGGCTTGCAGATAGAGAACAGTACAACTGGTGCAGTAAAAAAACAGAACATCACAAGTGTCGCAGCAATAATCATCAGGAAATCTAAAAAGAAATGATGGTACACCGCAAGTTGTAAGTGGTAACAAAAGGGACAGCTCAAGTAGCACAGAACTGCACTTTAGCAAAGGTAAATTTAAAATTGTAGAAGTATTCATTTTATAGCATACCATGAATGAATGAAAGAAGCTATAAAAATAACCTGACACGAGTGCAATAAAAGAATGGACTCTTTCCTGTTCCTAAGTGTGTAGGGAAAAATTCTTTTGTACTTCTATGAGTTGGCAGACCCTACAACCATATTTGGTGTACTATCATGTATAAATGCACATGTAGTCTGTATACAATAATTAGATTGTACTCTCTGAATTTATTCATCCACTGTTTGTCTTATAAACTAGGGTACCCTATAAACAAATCCATGCTGATACATGAGTTTGCCTTTGAGATGCACTCTCATCGTGGAAAATGTACAAGAACTACTTATCAATGATGTCCACATGCCATACATGGACGGCTTTCAGCTTCTTGAGCTTGTGGGGTTTGAAATGGACCTTCCTGTCATTAGTAAGTTCTGCCCAATTCTTACTGTTCTCGGTAATAGAAGCCAAGGAGGCATGCATAGTGTATACAAAGATGAATATTCTTTTACATACAAAGTATAAATTCTGCACAGAGATGGAACGACAATGGGTATAAATAAAAGAGGAACACTAATGAGGCAGATATATATATAAGAAACCACTTATGAAGCTTAAACTATTAGAGTTTTTATCTCACTTCTGATATACTGGATGCTCACAGTGGTTCTCACAGTGGTTCTACCCTTTTCTAATTATTGAACATGACAGTGTGCATGATTAACTTGTGAAGATCAAATATAGCAGTCTAGCTTTGGTAAAGTTTTGGGGATTTTGTGGATACAAATATGAGGATGAAATATGGATTTTATCATTTATGCTTATTTAGGTGAGAGGACATATCATGCTCTTTGGATTTTTTCAATAAGATAAAACATAATAGAGTTTTTAGCCAAAATAAATAGTTAACATAATTATTTTTGAGTTTGGTCCTACATATCATGCTCTTTGGATGCATCTCAACTCATCTCAATGTCTGGCAAATATTAGTTATGTCTGATGCTCCCAGAGAACAACCATGTAGGATGCAGTTTATGAGTTTCTTGGTAATAACTATCAATCATCACACCTAGAATACTGTTATGCCATGCAGAACATGATTAACAAACTAGGGGATGCACGCCATTAATAAGACCTGCTACCCTAGGATTGGAACAAATCCACACCACAGAACATGACTAAAACATATACTAGCATTTCCAAAATCCCACTTTTGACATGCCTAGCCTGACGTTCCTTGCATCGCCCCTGAACTCTTCGAACTCGATGTCTAATGCATTCCACTTGCTAGCGTCTGAAGGGTGTGTCAGGATCTCACCCTTCTCTGGATCACATTCAGGTTTCTCTCTTTCCGCATGCCATTGCATGAGCTTTGCTTCCTTAGGATCTCCGAAATATCGCTGCATACGGGGGGGGTGATAAGTACCATACCACTTTTTGAGGAACTTTCTTGTTCCCTCTCTTGTACCGTCCTTGGCCACACTCTGGAAATCTGGTTCTATCCGTGTACTCGTTCCGATAAAGTGCACAATCATTGATGCATGCATGGTATTTAATGTATGGTAGGTTGAGAGGGCACACGATTTTCTTGGCCTCCTCGATACTTGTTGGCAATGTGTTCCCCTTAGGAAGTCGGTCGTTCCAGTATTCCATGTTCGCGTTGAAGCTCACGTCGGTCCTTTTGTGTCCGGCCTTCATATCCAGAGCCTTGAGCGTTATACTCAAACGTGTATCCTCGGGGCGACACCCAAGATACAATGGAGTCATCCCGTCTACCTCCATTTGGGCCAGCTTGGCTTTCTCTTTGGCTGCAGCTTTGTTGTTGCTCATCTTCTTGAGGAGCAGTTCTTGAACATGAGGGTCCTGCAAGACCGAAGTTAGCAGGGACTGTGTGTTTGCGTCTTCTCCTTCTTCATGATGATCATGCCCGTCGCCATCTCCTTCTCCATGCTGATCATGCCCGCCGGCATCTCCTTCGTCATGATGATCATGCTTGCCAGCATCTCCTTCGTCATGATGATCCTGCCCGGTAGACTCTTCGTCTTCTCGCCTGCCCACATCTTCGTGACCACCATGTCCTGTCGTGGCCTCATTGAGGTCGCGCATGAAACCGCGCCTGAGTAGGTGACCCTCCAATTGTCTAGATTCAGGGTCGATCCAGCGCTGCAGTTTGCATGTTCGACATGGGCATCTTATCATGGTCTTGTTGTTCAGGATCATGTGCTCCTTCGCGTCTTTCTTGTACCTAGCAATTTGACCTTCGCTCATCGTGAGGACCATGGTTGCCTGAGCAGTCAAAACAGAGAGTATAGGTGAGAACCACACCATATGAACACACACATGCATGAATGCTAGCCGGAAAAAATTCGGCATGACCTTTCCTAAAATTAGGACATATCGGTAGTGCAAAATTTTGCCGAAATGGAAATGAATCAACATTTTGGCAAACATCCATGCAACCACACCGGCCGGGACAACAACAAGAAAGCAACCAAAAACTTCCTCCCATTGCAAACATTCATGCACCACACAAGCATCGTCTCGCCATGGATATTACACACACTCACCGCCCGCGCGACAAGCTTCACCTACATGTTCATGGCCAAGTACTCACCTAGTAGACACAATAATAGCGAGACGAGACCGCGCGATGAGAGAGTGTGGACAAATAGATATACAAGTTGGTGGAGATGAAATTAGTAAACAAATAGAGATGTGAGAGAGAAAAGTAAGGAACTTTTTGATCTACAAGTTGGAGGGAAGCTTCCACTTACCAATCTATGGACTAAAGTAGGTTTAGTTACAAGAAAATGGAGAAACTATGGGCAAATGGGGTGTGAGGGAGGAGGAAGATGAGTTGGAAGGAGGTAGAAAGGAAGATATGTGAAATGGGTGGTGGTGGATAGATAAGGTGGGAGCTTTTGTCACCTTTTTAACATGCATCTGGACGCCCTCATCTGTGGCGCATATGGAAGAAATGCGCCACAGATGCTCAATCTAATTCACCCACTTCTGTGGCGCATGTGAGGATATGCGCCACAGAAGTGAAACATATCTGTGGCGCATATCCGCAAATGCGCCACAGATCGTGGGTGAATTAGATTCTGTGGTGGGGCCCTCCTCCATGTTCTGTGGCGCATAGTAGAATATGCGCCATAGAAGAGGCAAATTCTATGGCGCATATCTCTTTATGCGCCACTGAACTTGGATCAACCTACCCCGGCTGGCGGGTCCCACCAATCTTCTGTGGAGCATATTGTACATAATGCGCCACAGAACTTCCTGGTTTCTGTGGCGCATGTTTCCTAGTGCGCCACTGACAAGTATCCGTGGCGCATGGATTTACATATGCGCCACAGATTAACTTGTCTATCTATAGGATGTTTCCTAGTAGTGTATCCTCGAGTAGTCACCCGGGGTCGCCGATTCGTTAGTATACAGGTTCATACCTATGAGATCTCTGGATCATGTTATCCGGGCCCTTAAATTGGACAATAAGCATTAGGCAAACGTAGATATTCATTCTCACAATATAATAATCACGACAACAATCACAAATGGATGGCAACAAGGGAGGCACAAGACATCTTACCAATCCCCTACATCTCCCACGCCTATGGGGATTTACTCATACATGATAGGAAGATAGATCAAAGGCATAATTATATTGCAAATATGAATCATCTTAACTTTACCGTAGCAAGCCACAATACCGTTTGAGGATCAGTTCAAATACAAACCAAGGTATATCAAAGTATCAAACCCTAATCTTAAAAGTGCCAATCTCTCTATCTCAGTACAAATGGGGATGATGGTGGAGTTAATGACTTAGAGGCTAGGGATCATCGAAGAATGAGACGGTGTTCTTCTCCTTCTTCAGATCTGATCTCCCTTCTTCTAGGTGTATTTGCGGTGGCTGTGTTGTGTTTTCTCCCACCCCACTTCACGAAAGTTTCTTGTATTTATATAGCGGAGCCGAAGGAGGGTCATATGGGAGGATGGTACGGGTGCGTCCCGACCGTACTAGTGGTCGTTATGGACTCTGGACGCCTCTAATGAAAGGGGCCTCAATTAGGGATTTGTTTCTTCAGGTGTAATTAGCCCATAAATTCAATCAAAATCTTCCAAAAAAATAATTACCTGAAAACCATCACAAGAAACCAAGGTTTTGCTAATTTGCGGTTTAAGCATCAGTAAAATGGTAAAATCTAGTGAAACCCGGTAATAAACCAAAGGAAAATCAATGATAAAAAGTGTTGAAGTTTGGAGCTATCAGTAGGGTTTCCCACGGAGCCATCATTACCTGCAATGGCATGCTCTATCAACCAAACTCACTAGATACCTCCAT
Source organism: Avena eriantha (assembly GCA_910589775.1). Taxonomy (NCBI): domain Eukaryota; kingdom Viridiplantae; phylum Streptophyta; class Magnoliopsida; order Poales; family Poaceae; genus Avena; species Avena eriantha. Next base: position 28,905 of record CAJUXJ010002051.1, read on the forward strand.
TGCATGTCTTCACTTCCAGTGTATGTTACCTCAGCCTCCAGTTCTCTTCTAATTCATTTCATCTTCATTTGTTTTGCCCTAGCATGCAAAGCCTTAATCAAAGATGGGAGGATGAGATGGCCAACATATCTTGTTGCTGCAATTCTTTGACATAAATAGATATTTATCATGATCATCTGCCTAATCTTATCAAATATTTGCCACAACATAAGCGCTTTCAATGACTTGACATTTGCATTGAAACTCCCTGCAAGGTTACTTGTTACATAGTCTACCTTGAAATTTTCATTGAATTAGCTTCTTGACCACATCCTTCCATGATGTGCATCTTAGTACTCCTTCACCCCAGGTTTTTGTTTATACACCACTTCCAAATGATATCGATGCTTCCTCAAACTGCATGTGTATGAAGTTGGCCATAGGTTGTCAGTATAAACTTTAGCCTGGAATTTCTTTGTAAAATTTTGCACTAAGTCCACATACATTCCCTATGCTACAGTCCAGGGAATACTGCTTCTACTGCTTTCTCCAAACCTTTGCAAGCGTCTGTGTGGATAGTAAGTCTTGGTGGATGACCTATAAGGTCACACAAATTTTGCAGAAACCAAGTCCAACTTTCCTCTGACTCAATCTCCAAAACTCCATAAGCAACATGGAACATCCAATTGTGTCCATCAACTGCAGTAGCAGCTACTAGTTGTCCTTTAAATCCGCCATGAAGTGTTATTGCATCCACGAAAAAATAAGGTATGCAACCTTCCAAAAACCCTTGCGAGCAAGTTTTGAAATAAACAAAATCCCTTCTAAAGCATTCCTTCTCCATTGTATTTCCTCTTATTTTGTACTGAACTATATGCTTGTCTATCTCTACAACACTGCTGGACTAGCCATCTCCACTTCAGCTTTGAAGCTGTAAGGCAAGTAAAAGATTTCATTCCATGGACCATTGATCCTGTCAAGGGCCATTTGCTTTGCATAGAACATCGTCATGTAAGGTATTGTAATATTAAACTTATCAATAACATTTTATGAGTGTTGTTGCACCAAGTGATGGCGTTTCTCTTAGCCAATACATGATATTGCATCTACTAACCACCTAGTATTTGCTAGCTTTATTTTATCCTTTGGTTGTCCCGATTGAGGTGGACAAGTATGGCGATGTGGGTTATTTTTTTATCTGAAACATAATGCTGGCCCCTCTCCGTCTCGTATTCTGGCTCCATGTCCCTCTCCAATTCCGAGAATATTCATTTTCGAGAATATTCATTTTCTGACTTTCCTGGAATAAAAAACAGCAGAAAATAGGCAATTGGCACTATGGCGTCTTGTTAATAGGTTAGTCCAAGAAAGTGTATAAAAAGTTATCCTAAGTGTGGAGAAAACATAAGAAAGTAGATAAAACTAAGCATGGAACATCAAAAATTATGGATACGTTAGCAACATATCAATGCGGCACCCAGATCTCGAAGAAAAAACCCGGGAGAAGAGCGAGAGCTGAATTTTTCTTATATGTGCCTTATCTTACAAGTAGATTAGTTACGGCATAATAGAATCAAATGAACTGAAATGCTCCCTTTTTTAATCAAATCAGGCACAACTTTGATACAAGTGACCTATATGAGTTCACAGTTCATGTTTGCCAGTACACTGCAAAACTTGATTTTGGTTGCGAGAGGGTTGTGTTCGGGCAAGATGTGCATCTGGTTGTGAATTACAAAGAGGTTGTGTCTGTTTCGCAGCTGGTAGATATGCTTGCCGCTAGGATTCCCTGGGGTTCTAGACAGAGGACAAAATTGGTGTGGTGCAACATGAATGATACCTATTAGCAAATTGAGCACTCCCATGAGCTTTAGATGGTTTGGGAGTGTTGTGCAGCTAATCGTAAGGTGAAAGTTGAAGCGATGATTGATGATATGTATGCAGATGCTGGAGATCTTGCCGCTAGAGCTTCTGCTCCTAGAGAATACAGACCAATAGATGTTGATCTAGATAAGTTCAGTATACGCATAGAGGGGGATTCATACATGGCAAAACTTGATGAGGGAGTTAATAAGCCAGTTCCGTCATGTACTTTGGAGATCACCGTCGATTCCAAAAACATAACTCTTGATGAAATGAGAGAGATTACCGGTAAGGTAATCAGTATTTGCCCTAAGAAGATGTCACAAATCTGGTGGTGGCATCATAAGAAGCAGGAATTCATAGATGTTTTGGATACTGAAGATCTTATGCAGATTATGCAATGAAAGAAGCGAACCAGGAAGGTGTTCTTCCTTGGTACCATTTCTGTTGTTGTTGAACAGGTTATAGTGGATGTAGAGGCCCCTATAGTGGTTGAACAGAATGAGGTGGTCGACGTTGATGAGATATGATGAGAGCTGCTACCCTAGGCTTGTCATATGGACCGTGGGGTTCCCCTGCCTGTATTTGTAATATTGACTGCTGTTGCATTTAGAGCGTGTTTCTATGATTATGTTTGTTGAGAGATTGCGATATAATGTTGTGCGAGCTGTTGAGATTTTCGGACATGTCACTCACTCAAACCATTGTTGTTGTAATAAGACATAAGTACATTGTAGTTGCCATGATTATGTTTCTTACGATGACGTACTACACTTGTTTCTGTTATTATGTTTGTTGGGACATTGTAATGTAATGTTTTGTGAAACCATGACTGGACAAGTGATGCATAAATACATTGTAGTTGACATGATTGTGTTTCTTGAGATGATGTACTGTACTTGTTTCTGTTATTTTGTTTGTTGAGAGATTGTAATGTAATGTTTTGCGAAACCATGACTGGACAAGTGATGCGTAAGTACCTTATAGTCGACATGATTTTGTTTCTTGAGTTGATGTAATATACTTGTTTTTGTGATTATGTTTGTTGAGAGATTGTAATGTGATGTTTTGTGAAACCATGATATGATTATGTTTGTTGAGAGGTTGTAATGTAATGTTTTGTGAAACCATGACTGAACAAGTGATGCATGAGTACCTTGTAGTTGACATGATTTTATTTCTTTAGATGATGTAATATACTGGTATGTTTTTGTTAGGCAATGAAATTGGGATGGAGGGAGTACAGGTTTAATATTTGAAATAAGAATGTATGAAGAGAATCCATATTAGGCAGGAGACAGTAATCCAGGGAAAGGGCATGGTATCCATTAACTATTGTAACATGCCAATTTAGTCATTGTTGCAGCGGTAGAAGGGATGCTCTCTCTCTCTCTCTCTCTCTCTCTCTCTCTCTCTCTCTCTCTCCTGACCGACTCCGACGCCGGCAGCGACGAGGATGACCAGTCGAGCAGCGATAACCTTCTCTCCGGCATCGAGTATTCCTTCCATGACGTGAGTTCCTCTGTTTTCTTGGGCTAGGGTTAGGCAATGGTAAATATCTCGATCTGAGCTCCATATGTGCATGCAATCGTGTTCAATTCCAGCTTTGCATTTACCTATAGGTACCACGGACGATCTACGAATCTGAATGGGAGGGCCTAGATCTCGATGGAGAAGTGACATGTGACCATGGGCTAAAACTGAGGAGATATGTTGCATTCGAAGGCAGTAACACTGGGAGAAGGTTTTTGGGCTGTACAAATCAGGTTTGTTTACATTATGTGCAACGGTGACATGAAGTAAAATGTGTCGTGTATGTTCATAACACTATAGTGTGTGTGTTTTTAGGTTGGCCCGGTGTGTAAAGTAGTAGAGTGGGTGGATCTTGAGTGGCCAGATGCACTTAAGAAATGTTTGGCATAGTTATGGGAGATGTATGAGTTGGAAAGGTCTGGGAGATTTACTGATGCTTGTGATGCAGCTGAAAAAATTACAAGCTGTCGATACGAAATAAGGAGATGGAACAAGAAATCGATAATTTACAGTCAGAGCTAACTGACAAAATCAATGGGAGCTTGGTTGTTGGAACTACAAAGAAGCTTCAGGATAGTCACAAGTTGTTGATTCATAATGCAGAAAAGGAGAGGGGTCAGCTCAGGGAAGACAAGAAGAAGCTAGAGTACTGCATTGCGGATCTGTTGAAGGAACTGAAGAAGGCATGTGAGGGTGAACAAGGACAGACTACAGAGGATAAAGGAAATTCGAGATGAATAATTTATGTTGTGCCAGTGCCTGAAACTAGTTAACTGTAAGACTTGCAGTTGCGCTTTCTTAACTAAGCCAAACTCAATCCTCGAGCAAATTAGTTGTGCCTGAAACTAGTTAACTGAAAGACTTGAAGTGCGCCAGCCGTAGGTTCCAGCGCTCCATCACGGATTGGAGAAGTTGGTTCGTAGCCATACGATTTTCCTTCAAGATCCCTTTCATGATCTTCGCCTACTTCCTAGCCGAGGTGCGACCTTCACTGTGAAGCTTCGCCCAGCCGGCGTTTAACTCCTTCAGTTTTTGGCACTTGTCAGAAAGGACCACGAGTTCAGCGTGCAGGTGTTCAAATGCCAGTTTCTAGGAATTCTGCTTCTCCCTTTGGATTGCTATCTTGTCATTTAGCCAGGTCGCCAGGTCCTGGTCGATCTTTCGCCTCTTTCCCTGCAACAAAAATACATAGTATGGTTTGTTCAGTTCACCAGGACAAGCTGCTTAGTTTCCATAATTAACTGAATCAACTAGTGGCACTATCATAATTTCAAGGAAGAAGCAATCTAGGACTAATCAACATTTTATGAATCAACTAGTGGCACTGTCATAATTTCAATTTCAAAGACAAATAAGGTTTATCTGCTGTTTAGTGTGCTGTGGGTTTTTTCCAATATCATCAAATAGTAGTGGGTTAGTGGGGTTAGTGGCAAACTCATAATGTAGAAACCCATGTCCAGATACATAATGGAAAGAGCACATGGTGTCCATTCATGAACATGAACACCAACACATGTCCAAATAGATAAGGAGTTGCCCTAGGATTCTTCTTGCACCCTATAATGGGAAGCAGAGTTGGGCATTGCTCATTGAACCCTAAACATTACAAAAGGAGTGGAGCATGAACTGATATTCGTGTCCCCTCTAACAGGAATCAGACTTGGGAATTTCTCTGATACACCTCCAGACAAGCCCTTAGCTCCTCATTCTCTTTCCAAACACCCTCGAGTACGGTGATCCCTCTGCTCATCTCCTTCATCTCTTTCACTGCATCCAGGCAACGGTTCCTGTCATGGTCAGCTCGGATGGTAGCCTTGGTTTCTTTGACGCATCTTCTGAGTGCCTCGGTGACTTTGTCCTGCAGGAGAGTGCACCTTTCCACGAGATTCTTCTTCTCCTCCATGAGCTCGTTGATTATCTTGATGGCTTGTTCTTTCCTATTCAAGTTACGGCCGAGCACTTTCTGCAGCCTCACGACATCACGTGCAAAATCTAGCGAGATCTCCTTCTGCATAGATAATTTCTTGTGTAGGCTCTCATTAGCTTGGATGAGGGAGCGTGCAAGCTCATGTTGGTTGTCAATCTTGGCACTGATCGCGTCGACCTTGTCACGGTACTCAGGCTTCGATCGCTGCATCGTTCATGTTAATTGAAATAGAAATTCTATAATTACACTCCAGGTTCTAGGTGAATACTAATACAGATCAAAAAATCCCCATTGAATCTATTGACCGCAGTGTTAAAAATGAACCTAGAGATCTATTCATGACCACGATAAACTAATCCTAATCAGAAAAAATCCATAGTGAATCTATGAATAGTGGTATTAAGGAAAGACCAAGATATCTAGTCATATTCATGAAAACTAATACAACTCACAAAATAAGAAGAAAAACCAATATGGGACAGACACGATCTAAGAAATCCACATCACAACTCGGAGAAATAACAGTGTGGAGATTTGCTACCACGATGAGACGTGGAACGGGGCCGAACGGGTCCTGCAACGCCTCCGTCATGGTGGATTCTGGCTCCACGGCCGTCCTGTAATACATAGAAGAGGAAGAGCAAGAAGAAGAGCAAGAAGAAGAAGAAGCTGAATAAGATCATCATGATGGAGAGGGAGATGGAGAAGAAGTAGAACAAGAAGACCATACCGGGAGGAGCCCTCGCCTGCTAGAACATTAGGCGCCATTGTCGGGGGAGATTGGGCTAGGTGAGAGGGGGCTTGAGCGGCTGGTACAGCAAGAAGCTCCTCACGGCGAGATCTCTCCCTTTTCTCTATGAGGATCATCGACCGGCCTCTCCCCCTCCTCAGGGGAGCCATGGCTTGTAGGGTGAGGGTGGCGGCGGTAGGAGGAAGAAGATAGTGATTAGTGTGGGAGAAGAGTCAAAGAGTACAGGTCGTGGTCCAGTAGTACTACTACTATTATACAAGACCATCGTGTACGGTCTACCTTCTCAAAGAAGAGAGGGAGGAAGGGGTAGGGAATCGATGGGACTTGACTTTATTGCGATGGACGGTTCAATGGTCTTCGGTGCCGCCTAAAATCCAGTATATAATACGAGGAGTGCGAGTCGGGTGGTCATCACGAGCATCGGCGCGCACGTCCCGCGTGCGTGTGTCCCGTGTTGATCGGGCAATGACGCACACAACTACTGCACAATCACGTCGACACTTTTGTTGTGATCAAATTATGTTCAGTACGCGAGATATTACTTTTTGTTTGATAATCGACAGATGCATGCATGAACATGATGCACGAAATTGCTGCTCGTCCTTAATCAGATCGGCACCCCACTCTATGTAACCGCCATCGACCATTCAAAACAACTACCTTGAGCATGATGCCCCCTCGCCGTGGCAATGGCAGGTCCAAGCCGTCCACTGACCGTCCTGCGTCCCCGGCTCTTCGCTGCATCGTTCGCGCTTGCAAGTCGCCTGTTGAGGCAGCACGTCGTGTCCGACGGCGCCAGGATCCGTCGACATTGGCACTCGAGGACACCGCATCATCGAAGTTCGTACCGGCCACGCAGGAGGAGCATGGGGTACCTACAGCAACAGATGAGCGCAAAGTAGCAGCCAGGATGGGGGCACGTGTTACACCGACGAGTACGGACAAGAAGAGGAACTAGAAGAAGACCAACAAGAAAAGAGGAGACATCTATTTGGACGAGTCCTACTCAGCCAATGAGGAGGCGTTCATCGATCAGCTAGAGGCAAAAGCGGAGGAGTGTGACGTGGACCCATGGGACTATGAAGAGGAGGAGAGGACTCCGACGAGGAGATAGCGCGCTTATTCGAGGAAGGGGGCAGTGTCGAGTCATCAAAGGAGGACACCGACAGTGGCGATGGCAAGGACCATGGCGTTGATGAAGCCGAGGACGAACCGGAAGACAAAGACAATAGCTTCTTCGAAATATGATCATTTATTTTATTTAGATAGATGGATTTTCACTTGTTTATGGAGGTAAAGTATTGGTGTCACGGATAGAGAAGTGGCACGGATAGACCATGCATAAAAAAGTGGAGAAGGGAGGGGTTATCCTGCCCGTTGGATCACATAGGATCAACGGCTGGTGGAGACGATCCGTGTGATATCTGTGTCAGCCAATCAGGGCGTAACACCTAGAGTGAGCACACGTATGGGCTTTTGTGAGATTTGTGACCGAGAGAGAGGGCAAATCTCTTTTCACAAACCACATATGGAACCACCATTTTCATTGAAATGTGTATTCTTTCATTAACCACATCTAGACTCATTTCATGTCTATTCTTTTCACAGACCACATATGGATCCACCAGAGTTCATTGCATGTGTGTTCTCTTCACAAACCACATATGGATCCACCAGTGTCATTCTATGTGTGTTCTTTTCACAAACCACATATGGAACCACCATTGTCATTGAAATGTGTGTTCTTTTCATCAACCACAACTAGAGTCATTGCATGTGTGTTCTTCTCACAAACCACATATGGAACCACCATTGTCATTGAAATGTGTATTCTTTCATTAACACACATTGAAATGTGTATTATTCTCACGGACCACATATGGATCCACCAGAGTCATTGCATGTTTGTTCTTTTCAGAGACCACATATGGATCCACTAGTGTCATTGCGTGTGTGTTCTTATTATTAACAACAACTAGAGTCATTGCATGTATATTCTTCTGATACATTGCAAATGTATCTATAATTTTTGATGCTCCATGCTTGGTTTTATCCACTTTCTTGTGTTTTGTCCACACTTTGGAGTACTTTTCATATGATTTCTTGGACTAAATTATTAACAAGAGACACAGTGCCAGCTGCCTATTTTCTGTTGTTTTTGGTTCCAGGAAAGTTAGAAAATGAATATTCTCAGAATTGGACGGGACAAAAGCCAAAGTGCCTATTTTTTCCAAAAGACTCCAGGAGCCAGAATACGAGACGGAGGAGGGCCAAGGGCTGGACACCCCCCACCAGGCGCGGGCTAGGCCTAGCCGCGCCAGGGCATGGTCGGCCTCCCTCTTCGCCTATAAGAAGCCTTCTGACCTAAAAACTTCAGAGGGTTTGACGTTTTTCTAGAAGGAGTTCCGCTCCACCGCCACCACCATATTCCACGAAACAGCACCAGAAACTCCGTTCTGGCACCCTGCCGGGACGGGGAATTGGAGGAGATCATCGCCATCATCATCACCATCGCTTCACTACTACAGAATAGGCTATCAATGACAGTCTCAAAAGGCCTATTAGTGACAGACAAAGTGCCTGTCACTGATGACTAGTCACTGGTATGAGGTTACTAGTGACAGACACGTGCCAGTCACTAGTATGTGTGTACCAGTGACATGCATTTACGTGTGCCATTCACTAGTATGTGTATACTAGCGACTGTTAAAAGAGATGCATGTCACTGGTTGCAATCACAGGCCGCAACTCTTTGGTGCTTTGTAGTGACATGCACATTATCTTGCCCGTCACTAGTTTGAATTTGGGTAATAAAAAAATTAAATGCTTTTCCATGAATATTCCAGATATCACAATAAGATGTCATAAAAATGCATTATAATATTATCAAGCAACAAATACCATGAAGACAACAAAAGTAATAGAAATTACAAATGCATGATGTGTCTAGCAGACATGACAATGAAATATGTGATTAAATCAAGGTCAAAACCTTCTATACGTCGCGTGGTGTGATATATAATTCAGGATCAAGAAGTGGCAATGATAAAATTACATGATCCGTGGATTTATCATATTTGCAGCAATACCATCTGAAAAATTCCTGCAATATTTTAGTCTTCTAATAAATATGAATGGTCACCAGACATCAGTCGTGGCATCACTATCGATCACTTGTATGTTGCTGAAAAATACAAACAAACTTAGCCTCTGACAAGCAATCTTGCCATAATCAGAATATGGTGACGTGAACAAAAAATGGTCACTTATAACAAATAAAAGGGAGGATCCCGGAAGGCTATGACATTTAAATAAAGATCTGAACGAAGGAAGTTTTAACCATTTCATGCTATTTCCAAGAAAATGTGCTGACCGACAATCGATATCCCGGACTGATCATCCAGGAAGGAACACCAATTAAACCTGCCGGTAACTCCTCTAAACTATTCTGAAAAAAGAAGAAAAAAGGAGATGGTGTAAATCTCCAACGAAATCAGAATTTAAGAGAAGGAAAGGTAAAATGATTTACATATCATAAGCACATCGACATATTCAATTCACCAACACTCTAATCCAATCAGAGGAACCAACAACTCACTCTAGCTGCAGAAAGTGTACAAGAAAACAAAAGTAGAAACGGCCATCCAATTTAATCCGAGGTATGGAGACTGTAATGCTTTTCTCCAGGGAGGTATAAATGTGGCACACATACCTTGAGGGCGAAAGAAAATACTACACGTTCAGACAAAGAAGGACATTGAGGTGCATCGGTGTCGCACACCGGTGGCGTCGGCAATCAGATCAACTGCGGGCCATATTAGGGGCAGCGCACCAAGGACGAACGTGAGTCGGAGGCGGCACTCGGATATGAATTCCTCTCCACTTGCAAAAAATCATCTCCTGAACATTTCCGCAGTGTTTAATCCTCCAATATTTGCAAATGAGATGCAATGAATTAAGGTTCTTATGATGACGCAAATTTACAAGTTAATGTGCTGACATGATTATGATATCACCAACAAGCCCAAAGTTAGCACTGCACAAATAAACATTAGTTAGTTTTACTTAAAACGGAATATGCAAAATATTATACTCTAGAAGATATCCGAAGTATATTAGTATGAATGTGCTACCGCGAGATATTTGCACCATATCATGAACGGTGCTAGGCAAGGTGAGGTACTTTGTAAAAGAATTACTACTGCCCTCGTACTAGATTTTCGGAGACACGTATAACAACCTGAATCCCATCCTTCATTCTCATAGGAAACAAGGCGGAATTTTTCCAAGACCCAGAATTAGATCTCTCTCTTACCTAATTGCTAAGATCAGCTATACGGACTGGAGGGGGCGCAAAATATTTTGAGGCATGAACGAGCAGTTAACCAATACAGTATTATTCTTTCCGGAGAAAAGAGAGTATCGTGGGGTTACCAGCTGCCGGCAATGGAAGGCGATGAATCTTGGTCTGCCACGCCTCCGATTCCATGAATGCCCCGGCGTGGGAGGCACGCAACATTGGCGACAGGTTAATGGTACCGAAGACGTTTCCTGACTAGGGTCATTGGGATCTCTGGTTAGCGGCAGAGAGGGGTATCGTGTATGACCAGGAAGTACCGAGGTGGGGGCTTGTAGCCGCCGGGAGCAATAAGATTGATAAATCCAATCTCAAAGGTAGAATTACGGCAGTAATTGTGTGATAGGAATAGTGGGGTAGGGTTTTTTAACGGGCTGGCCGGCTGGGCCATGAGTTAGCCAATTAACTTTTCAGGTTTATTTTCATATGACATTTTGGGACGCACATCGGAATGCTTAGTGAGCGTCCTTATATGCAGCAGCCCTACAATGTTGAGATGTTGCGAAAATTTATCTACACGAAAACTTCTCTACACGTCGGTTTCTTGTAGTATAGTTAGCACGGACTGGACCTAAAAAATGTCCCTCTTACCGGTGATACGCATTTAGAGATGCCTCTCACTAAAAAATTCGCCCTTTCGACCGGTCTCTACGGAAAATACTAGTGACAGACATATCCTGAGGTTGTCACTAATCAAAGCTTTACCAATGACAGACATTTATAGACGCCCGTCACTAAGTAATTTTTTCATTCAGTCAGACCATACAAAAAATACTAGTGACAGTCACTTTTATACGCCTGTCACTAGTGTTTTGTACTAGTGACAGGCTTATCCTTGCCCATCACTGGTAATACTTACTAGTGACAGGCCTACTTTTGCCCGTCACTAACCCCCGGAGGGTATAAGACTTTTTGCAGTAGTGCTTCTCCATCGACCATCCATGTTTCCCCCATCTATGAGTGAGTAATCCCCCGCTGTAGGCTATGGGGATGGTAGGGATTGGATGAGATCGTTCATGTAATGGCATCAGATTGTTAGGGCATGGTTCCTAGTATCTTTTATTAGTGCTTTATGACTTTGTTGCAACTTGTTGTGCTTAATGCTTGTCACTAGGGCCTGAGTGTCATGATTTCAGATCTGAACTTATTATTGATTCATCATGATAGTATTGTTCTTGGTCTTATCTGCAAGTTGTATACACACTTTGTTGTTCGGAACCTATGGCCCCGAAGTGACAGAAATCGGGATAACCGGAAGGGAAAGGCTTTGATGTGAGGATCACATGTGTTCACGGAGTGTTAATGCTTTGCTCCGGTGCTCTATTAAAATGAGCATCTTAATTGCCAATAGTTCCCTTAAGGCCCCGCTGCAAACGGGCTGGCAGGACAAAAGATGGTGTGCAAGTTCTCATTGCGAGCACGTATGACTATATATGGAACACATGCCTAGGATTGTCTAGTACTTGGGTGCTTTTCTTATTTATCTGCAATTGCCCTATGTTCTGATTGCTATGTGAATTGTCTTGTCCATGCAACGCCCGTCCATCCATCCCTATGCCTACCGCACTCGAATCCCACTGTTTACTGTTTTCGTTACTACTGTCTCTGCTTTGCCACTGCTGTTACTTTACTATTCCTACTACAAAATGGTTGCTACTGATAAACTGTTGTGAGCAAGATTTTTTCCAGGTGCAGCTGAATTTGACAACTCAGTTGTTAAGGCTTATAAATATTCTTTGGCTCCCCTTGTGTCGAATCAATAAATTGGGTTTCACTTCCCTCAAAAATACTGCGATACACCCCCTATACTTGTGGGTCATCAAGACTATTTTCTCGCGCCGTTGCCGGGGAGCATAGCTTTATTTATCAAGTTCACTTGGATTCACTATTGTTCAATCTAAGTTTATCTTTCTCCTTGTTTGCTTGTTTCTTTATCAAAAATACAAAAAATTAGTTCCTACTCTAGTTGTTATTTTCGTTGGTCTGTTATTGTCTTGCTTTATCATGCTTGTTGGCAATGGTTGGTTTCTTTGAAACTGAAGCTTATTGGCAAGGTGGGTTCATGGAAGATCAAAAATATTATTATAAGGAACACCGCTTGTCACACAAAGGGAAACACTTATGGGTACAAATTGATAGATTGTATACCATTGCTAGGAACGTGTGCTCTACTTATAATGTTACTTATTGCTGTGACGAGTCTTGTTGCAGAAAGAGGTATAAACACCTCCCTTTTCAATGTGAGTATAGTGATAATGATACCATAGCTTCCTATGCTAAAGGAATTTATGACTTTTATGACGTGGAACAAATTGAAGAATTTATTGCTTGGAAGGGTGCTTTTGAACTTGCTAGTTTGCTTGAAAATATTGATGATTCACCTTATGAGTATGAGGTTTATGGTATACTTAAATTTTGCTTTGATAATTACAAGGATGAAAATAGCTATATCCTTGAATATTTTAATAGATGCTTACCACAAATGGAAGAGACTAATGCCTTGCAGGACCCTATGGAAGAGACTAATGCCTTGCAAGCTCCTATGGAAGAAGAAATTGATGAACCTGAAATCTCATTAGATGAAAAAGAGGAGGAGAGTGATGAACAAAAGGAGGAAGAATGGATTAGCTACCCATGCCTACCTTCTAATGAGAGTAACTCTTTATCCCTTACATTATTTGATTGTCATCCATGCTTACTAAAGGAGGATGAATGTGATGTTCTCGAGGTTTCTTTTGAAAATGTTTATAATAAAGTTCTAGTGCTTGTAGGTCATGAAGAGAATGCTTTATGTGATAGTTATATTGTTGAGTTTATTCATGAGGCTACTGAAAATTATTATGAGAGAGGAAAATATGGGTGTATAAGTTTTCATGGTATTGAAACACCTCTCTATGTGCTGAAAGTTTTGAAGTTACTCTTGTTTTATCTTCCTATGCCTGTCACTTTGTTATTTGCTTACATGATTCCTATGCATAGGAAGTGGGTTAGAATTAAATGTGTTTTGAATTTGCTTTTTGATGCTCTCTTTTACTTCAACTCATATTTCTTATGAGAGCATCCACTCAAACTTTTTATGCCTGAAGATGATAATATGTCTATTATTCTTGGAAGACCTTTTCTTAAATACTGCATGAGCTGTTATTAATTGTAATAAAGGGAAGGTGACCTTCAATGTTAATGACAAGGAACACATTGTCTATTTCCTCAAGAAGATTGAAAGGACTTATGGTTTGAATTCAATTGAACATGTTGAGGGCATTCAAGTTGGAGAAATATATTGTCCCATACGAAGAGAAATTTGTTTGAAACTATTATGATTGGGACCATTGCTATCAAGGTTGAGGTAACATAATCAATAGTGGAATAAAAAGTTTTGTCTTATATGTAATTTTTTTGGTAGAAAGACCTGATGAACCTTGTTAACAAAAGGATTTCATGGAACAAAACAATGTTTTCACCATGATTATTTCTGTTTACTTCTATTCTATCCATTTCAGTTTTTGCTTATGCCTAACTTAAAGGCATAAAAAAGTACTTATTGGGAGATAACCCAAAAGTTTTAGATGTGTCTTGGAAGTTATTACTTCAGTGATAACCGCTCCTTATCCTTTTTATTTGCTTTTTGTGCCAAGAGTAACCTCTAATGAGAGAGAAGTAATGATTGAAAAAGTTGTTGTCCCGAAACAGATTTCTGTGCTTCACCATACAAATTCGTGAGAGAGCTCTGTATGTCGGATTGAGCTGTAATTTTTTTTGCTTCTGCCCCAGGTTGTTATCTAACTTTAGTTAGGTCAACACTTTTTGATTTGAGCAACAGAAGGTCTTCGAAAAAATTCGTCTTTACCTACTGGTCTGTTTTGACAGATTTCTGCCGTTTTCTGCATTTGCTTCTTGTTGGTTCCTTCTTGAGTTCTTTTGGGGAATTGAGCTTTTTGAGGGAAGTTATACATTAGACAGTGTTCTAATGGAAGTTTATTTGGTGTTATAACTGAACCTTAAGACCTATTATCTTGAGTGCACTAATGTTACTAATAAAGATTGTGTGAAGTTTTGTATGAAGGAAAAATTTCAGGTGTATGGAAGGAATTAGTAATGAGATGAAGGATGTACTAAAGCTCAAGCTTGGGGATTCCACGCATGTCACCCCAAGAAATATCCAAAAAGTACAAGCGTCAAAGCTTGGGGATGCCCAAGGCATCCCCTTCTTCATCAATAAAAATCCCAGGTTTCTTCCAAACACTTCATTTTTATTGTTTCATGCACAGTTGTGTTGTTCTTGGAGCGTCTTCTTTTTCGTTTTTGTTTTGGTTTTTAGTTTGCGTGGTTTGCTTAGTTTGCTGAATAAATTGGTTGGACCTCCCCTTTCATACTTTGGTGTTCAAATAGTCTGGTTTGGATTGGAAAAGAGTAGGAAAGCTCATGCTTAAGTGGTAAAGAGAGCTTGTTTTTGACTGTGGCCTATGCATTGTCATGCTTTGCTTGATACTGTTTTGGCTTTATGCTTAGTATTCTTTTCTGTAGCATGACTTGTTATAAACAATTGATATTGCTTAATGTGCCTTGGATGAATCATGCGTTGTTTTAGCATATTAAATCATAGTATTGTGGGATTCTCCTATGATGTTTTATTTGGGTTGACTTGGCGCATGCTCACACCATGTTATGACTATCTCAAGTTACCATAGCCTTTGTGATCCTTTAGTTTTTAACTTGTAGTATCACTTTATGCTTTGATCTATAATGTTTGGTCGCTCTGCATGATTATGGCCATTATTGCTCTCTCATTTGTCGCTCCCTTACTATTGTTAGCATTCACTTACACTGAGTGTATTACTCATGTTTCCAACTCCCTTAAACCAAATATTTCCAAAGTGTCCACCATACCTACCTATTAGCATCATTTGCTACTCCCGTGCATACTCAATATGCCTTGTTTCCTTCCGAATAAAATGTTTGCTTATTTTGAGAAAGTAAGTTAGTAAAGCTCTCACGAACTTGATGGCACACTTTATTTTCTTGCACTTAATAAACCTGAACCATTGGGTCCTTCTTTGTGCGTATATGCTTGCGCTTTATAAGTTGAAATTAGCTGAACCATGTACCATGGGGAACGCTTTCAACATTGCACTTGTACTTTGTACCCCATTGATATCATGTTCTTTTGCTTACGGATCCCGGCGGTGTGAAATAAAAGTGGAACTTGTAAGATCATGGAGTTTTTATGTATGTTAGAGAAATGCCTGGGCCGCTAGCCTAAGCCATGCCTAATCATGGTGGAAACTTGCAGCATCACCATAATGATCACTCTATGAAGCATCCTCAATAAAAACATATGCAAATAGCAAATAAAAAGATCGCTGAGATGCTCATTGTCTGCTTGCCTTGTCATTTTGATTATGGGAAAGCTCCCGTATCATGTGCAAGGGGTACCCCGTTGGCGGTTCTCTATGATACGTATATACTTACAATGACAAGAGCTTACTGGTGACTGAAGTTGAGTAGCATGAGGATCGGTCTTCGTAAGTAAGGGGCATGAGACTTCGATTTATAACTTGTCAAGCATATCCTCTTAGTTGTGTCACTTTAAACTTAACCATTTAAAGATGCATATGATAGGGGCAATGAGAGCTCAAAGCTAATGAGTACCATACTTTCAGCATTTGGAAGACTTTCAAACTATTCAAAACCTTTTCATTTCCTTGTTGAGTCTCCACTTATTCTTTGAGCACTTTCTTGAGAGCATAGTGGCCATTCTTAGTTCTATGTGCATTGTCCCAAGACTAGTTGATTGATGCATAACTTGATATTGCTTGTTTTAAACTGTTTGTATCTTGTCACTCTTATGAACTTTGAAGGTGTCCTATCTATTTATATTTGCTACTCTATGAGGGACAAGCTGAATACAATTATTCTATGTTTTCTTTATGTGAAACAAACAAATGTCTTGCAAAGCATTGTTATTCATGAATCTTTTGTTTGTGCCTTTTCATGTTGCATCATAGTTTCTTTGTCTTATTGCTAGAACTTTGTCTTTCATGTTAAGATTGAAGTACTATGATCCCAGCTTTGAATGTTTTACAAATACTTTGATCAAGTCTTTGATGGTGCATGTCACCTCAAAAATTATTCTTTCTTTTTATCATTTACCTACTCGAGGACGAGCAGGAGTTAAGCTTGGGGATGTTGATACATTGCAAATGTATCTATAATTTTTGATGCGCCATGCTTGGTTTTATCCACTTTCTTGTGTTTTGTCCACACTTTGGAGTACTTTTCATATGATTTCTTGGACTAACCTATTAACAAGAGCCACAGTGCCAGCTGCCTATTTTCTGCTGTTTTTGGTTCCAGGAAAGTCAGAAAATGAATATTCTCGGAATTGGACGGGACAAAAGCCAAAGTGCCTATTTTTCCAGAAGACTCTAGGAGCCAGAATACGAGACGGAGGTGGGCCAAGGGCTGGCCACACCCCTAGGCGCGGGCTGGGCCTGGCCGCGCCAGGGCATGGTGTGGTGGCCCCAGGCACCCCCTCGGTCTCCCTCTTCTCCTATAAGAAGCCTTCTGACCTAAAAACTTTGGGGGGTTCAACGTTTTTCCAGAAGGAGTTCTGCTCTGCCGCCACCACCAGATTCCACGAAACAGCACCACAAACTCTGTTCTGGCATCCTGCCGGGATGGGGAATTGGAGGAGATCGTCGCCATCATCATCACCATCGCTTCTCCATCGACCATCCATGTTACCCCCATCTATGAGTGAGTAATCCCCCGCTGTAGGCTATGGGGATGGTAGGGATTGGATGAGATCGTTCATGTAATGGCATTAGATTGTTAGGGCATGGTGCCTAGTATCTTTTATTAGTGCTTTATGACTTTGTTGCAACTTGTTGTGCTTAATGCTTGTCACCAGGGCCCGAGTGCCATGATTTCATATCTGAACTTATTATTGATTCATCATGATAGTATTGTTCTTAGTCTTATCTGCAAGTTGTATACACACGTTGTTGTCCGGAACCTATGGCCCTGAAGTGACAGAAATCGGGATAAACGGAAGGGAAAGGCTTTGATGTGAGGATCACATGTCTTCACAGAGTGTTAATGCTTTGCTCCGGTGCTCTATTAAAAGGAGCACCTTAATTGCCAGTAGTTACCTTGAGGCCCCGCTGCAAACGGGCTGGCAGGACAAAAGATGTTGTGCAAGTTCTCACTGCGAGCACGTATGACTATATATGGAACACATGCCTATGATTGTCTAATACTTGGCTGCTTTATCTTATTTACCTGCAATTGCCCTATGTTCTGATTGCTACGTGAATTTTCTTGTCCATGCAACGCCCGTCCATCCATCCCTATGCCTACCGCACTCGAATCCCACTGTTTACTCTTTTCGTTACTACTGTCTCTGCTTTGCTACTACTGTTAATTTACTATTCCTACTACAAAACTGTTGCTACTGATAAACTGATGTGAGCAAGATTGTTTCCAGGTGCAGCTGAATTGACAACTCAGTTGTTAAGGCCTATAAATATTCTTTGGCTCCCCTTGTGTCGAATCAATAAATTCGGTTTCACTTCCCTCGAAAATACTGCGATACACCCCCTATACTTGTGGGTCATCATCTTCTCACAGAACACATATGGATCCACCAGTGTCATTGGATGTGTGTTCTTTTATTAACAACAACTAGAGTCACTGCATGTTTGTTATTTTCACAAAGCACATATGGATCCACCATTGTCATTGAAATGTGTGTTCTTCTCATTAACCACAGCTAGAGTCAGTGCATGTGTGTTCTTTTCACAAACCACATATGGAACCACCATTGTCATTGAAATGTGTATTCTTTTCAGAGACCACACATGGATCCACCAATGTCATTGCATATGGATCCACAAGAGTTCAATGCATGTGTGTTCTTTTCACAATCCACCTACGGAACAACCATTGTCATTGAAATGTGCGTTCTTTTCATCCACCACAGCTAGAGTCATTGCATGTGTGTTCTTCTCACAAACCATATATGGACCCACCAGTGTCATTGCATGTGTGTTCTTATCATAAACCACAACTAGAGTCATTGCATGTCTGTTCTTTTCACAAACCACATATGGAACCACCATTGTCAACTAAATGTGTATTCTTTCATTAACCACATCTAGAGTCATTGCATGTCTGTTCTTTTCAGAGACCACGTATGGATCCACCAGTGTCACTGCATGTGTGTTCTTTTTATTAACAACAACTAGCGTCATTGCATGTTTGTTATTTTCATTAACCACACATGGATCCACCAGTGTCATTGCATGTGTGTTCTTCTAATTAACCAGATCTATAGTCACTAGATGTATGTTCTTTTCACAAACCACATATGGATCCACCATTGTCATTGAAATGTGTGTTGTTTTTATAGACCACACATGGATCCACTAGTGTCATTTCATATGGATCCACTAGAGTACATTGCATGTGTGTTCTTCTCACAATCCACCTACAGATCCACCAACGTCATCGCATGTGTGTTCTTCAAATTAACGACAACTAGAATCATTGCATGTGTGTTCTTTTCACAAACCATATATGGAACCACTATTGTCATTACATGTGTGTTCATCTCATTAACCACAACTAGAGTCATTTCATGTGTGTTCTTTTTACAAACCACATATGGAACCACCATTGTCATTGCATGTCTGTTCATTTCAGATACCACATATGGATCCACCAGTGTTATTGCATGTGTGTTCTTATAATAACAACAACTAGAGTCATTGCATGTGCGTTCTGTTCACAATCCACCTATGGATCCACAAGTGTCATTGCATGTGTATTCTTTTCAGCGACCACATATGGATCCACCAGTGTCATTGCATGTGTGTTCTTTTCAGAGATCACATATGGATCAACTAGAGTCATTACATTTTTGTTATTTTTACAAACCACCTATGGATCCACCATTTTCATTGAAATGTGTATATCCTTTTTACTCTTGGTGGTTGTATGCATCAGTCGATCACCATGGTGCTGGATGGGTTGGATTCGGTGGGCTAACTAGCAATGGATCAAGTCGGATCCATGCAGACCTTTGTGCTTCATCAAGTGGCGTGGATCAAATCTTTAGTAAGAGTCGGTGCGTCCGCATCCCAAGACTCTTAGGGAGCGTCAGCACCATAAATGAAAGCCAGCAAAGCTTCCTGCTTGCCGGGAGCTGGTCTATCCTTATGGTAGAAGAACATGGATAGCCACCTTTTCACTAAATTACTAGCCATGATCTTAGGATAGGTTCGGTCTCTCCTAAGAGCTATGCTAAGTGTTTTGGTAATGTAAGGATTGCCGACAGTGATGGGATTTTTCGGGTACCAAAGTAGTACCCCAATAGAATAATACTCGGCTTGATTCTGGGATACCCCTCACAAAGAAAAACAAAAGTGAAAAGCTCTAGAATCGAATTGGGAGGAAGATTGTGAAGTTGAACTCCATTATAATCAATAATGAGGGAGGGAAACTCAAACCTCAGTCTAGATGGGTGCAAAAGTGGACCATCTCGTTAGCGTAGGGGTGGGAACGGTTTTGCCGAAGCCACTCCAACATTCACCGGCAAAGAGGAGACCTTCGTTTTCGATGCCGCGCAGCTTCTCGTCATCCAGCACACAGGGGATCCAGACCCCGCGATAGTTCTCCTTATCTGTTGTTGCCGCCGCCGTTGTCATTGCCGCCGTGCTGGAAGAAGAGGCATTAGCCATTTGGTCAGAGGGGATGACCTTTGGTGGGTGGCGCTATGAGGAAATAAAGGAGAAAAAGGCGCTGGGTTGTTTGGAAGAAGAAGAGGGCAAGGGCGCTGGTGAGAGGAGAATGAGAGCATCTCAACCCCTTATGTACCACGCCTGGACCAAGATTCATGTGAACATACTACGATTTGTGCCACACTTTGCGAAAGGAATAGGGCAAGTTACCCAAGAATATTGCGCCTCCTCGATCTCTGTGCACGCATTAATTAGTGCCTCGGTTCTACGCAAAGTGGTCCCACCAACAGTCACATTGACAGGAATGTCTATTAGTGACGAGACTAGACCTTGACTGATGTCAGGTTGCGTCAGAGACCAATTTCCGGCTCAGTTTGAAATCAAGCTAGGGAAAACCATAATGGAATATTCATAGGTCCGGATTATTTTTGAGACCCAGATCCTACTTTTGTTTTAGAGTTCTAGGAACCCTTCAAGACTCTACATCCAAAGAAGAATCAAACTAGACGATGAAATCCGACTTTGGATCTTGGAGGATTTCTGGGGCTACTATTGGGGATACTGTAACATCCCAAATTTTACAATTTCAGGTGTTACTACAAGCATGCACCATAACATTGCATCATGGCACCACATACCAAAAACTGCATCAGGTATTTTTCTTAAACCCCATAGTCACTTATAGACTAAAAGGGGTAAAACCTTTTTGAACCACCAAAACCCTTGCAAAAGTGTTATTTTATAGTCCTACTCGAACCATCTTCTTTTTACAAAATTTTAGAAACAAATTTCGTCTAATTCGGAGTCCATTTGCAAAAGTTATTAGTCAAATAGCAAATCAGAAAATAAAAAAAAGAGGAAACCTAACCTAGGCGGGCCAGCCGAAGCCAGCCCGCTCCTATTCACCGCGCACGCCCGCAAGCGAGCAGCGCTTACCACGAACGCCCGGCTGGGCCGGCCCAACGCCGCTGCCAGAAGCCAGCCCGCCCCACGCCTGCAGCCGCCGATAGGCGGGCCCCACCCGTCAGCCGTCTTCCCCGAGTCCAGCTCGAGCACGCCGCCGCCGCCGCGTCAGTGCCAACCGCCTCCGGCGAATCTGGAACGGATTCTGCGACCCCCACCCCAAGTCTTTGCCCCTACTTAAGCCCCGGCACGCCTCCCCAAAACCCTAGCTCTTTTTCTGCCCAACACCGCCACCGAGCCGCCGCCAATTCCTCGCCGGAGCCCCGCCGCCTCCAGCCACCGTTCGCCGTCGCCTCGGAGGAAGAGAGTCGACGCCGGCCCCGGGAACAGAACCGCGGCGAAAAACAGGCCATCGTCGTCTACTCCACCAAGCCGGGGGAGCACCGCCTCCTCATCGCCGACCGCCGCCGCCGTCCGCCGTCGACCCCGTCGCCACCCACCTCGGTAAGCCGCCGGCCACACCCCCTCAACCGTCCGATACCGATCCAACGGCCTAGATTAGACTGGCCGCACCGAAGCGGTACCGGCGAATCACGCCGCGCCACGTGGCAGCCGCCGCGTTGTCGCCACGTCAGCACCGCGTCGATGTCACGCGCACCTCGCAGACCAATCCTGGGCCGCCACGTGTCGCCGCATCGCTGGCCCCCTTTTGTTTTTCTTTTAAAATAGGCAGAAATTGCTCCAATCTTGTAAAATCTATAGTAATTCGAGTTTTAGTCCAAAAATTGCGTATAATATACCATTGGATTCACATTTTCGAGTAGAACACAGATCTGCAATAATATTGTTGTTTGTAACAGAAATCTTGCAGTAGGATTTAAAGTTTAGATTAGAGCATTTTAATTCTAGAAATTTATCCGTAACTCCGTTTTAGTTGATTCTTGTTGCGTTGGCTTTGTTTCAACAAGACCTTCTGTAGAAAATTACCATATCATGCTTAGGGTGTTCAGATATATCTCGAGTAAGATTAGAGTTGTAGATCTAGTTTTGAACTTGGTTATTTAGGGTTTAACCCAAAATACCTAAGATCTGTGGGGAATCGATTCTAATGATATCCCCAACTCAACAACACCCTTGGTTAAAACCCTTGGTTGAAATCAAATCCATCCTAGCATATTACCATGTTGCATGCATGCATATTCGACTTCGTGACTTTGTTTTGTGCAACTTGTGATTGGATACATGTTTGTTTCGTTAGATTGCTCGGAGTGCGCTGAGGAGTACTGTTGTGCACATTGCTGCTCGGATCAAGGCAAGTTACACCACTTGTTCATATTTATGTCCCAGTTTTGACTATGCATGTTTTACTCTTCAAAATTCTATAGTATGCATGTGTAGGATTTTGGTAGATTTTCTTAGTACTATTTTGCAAGTGCGGTTTTGTAGCATGCCATGAGTAGCTCTATGCTTAGGATTTTCTATCCCAATAGGTTATCCTGTTTTTCTAAGTTATGCATGCTATGCTATATACTTATCTATATCAAGTACCGTTGGGAGGGTTCGAAAGACTCAAAATTTTCTAAGTATGAGAGCTCTCTCGAGCGAACCTTTCTCCTCAAAACCCCCTTCAAAATAAAACTAAGTTTTCTTCTAGGCGGAATGGTTGTCGGGACAACGAGTGGGATTTTGGTGGACGACGGCCGCCCAGGAATCAAAGAAGTCTGCCACATTTTAGAATTCAGAAGCTTCCCGTGCAACCACAATACATATGGGCTCTGTCTTGGCTTAGTACTTAGTGGGAAACCTCACCGAGGTACCAACATTTGGAGGTTCTTGGCACGGTTGGATCCAGCTGGTAGAGGGGCTACTAAGGGAAGGCTTCGCCATGGTCTTGTCTGTAAAAGGGCTTGATCATGGATTGTGGGGAAGGTGCACAACCTCTCGAGAGTATTGCAATATGATCGATCAGCCGTGTTCACGGAAACAGAACAACATTGAGCATCTGAAGGATGGAGCCTCTGAAATATCTTCCTCTCTCTTTTCCGAACTTAACGTTTTATAAACCCCAGGGCGTGAGTAATATCATCATTGGGTGGGATTTTGGGAACTTGGTGCGTAATATCCAAGTGTTAGGTTGATTGGGCACTTGGTGAGTAATATCCACGTGTTCCATTCGACCCTATACTATTTACCAAAGTTTACAAAGTAGGGAAACTTTCTTCCTCTTTTCTTATTACATTGATAAAATTGGCTTTACGCAAATGAACCCCAGAGCCTACCCTTAGCCATGCATGTAGAGATAGTCTTACTCTTTCCTGGTGTAATTTGCCAATACATTCAAAGTATTGACCCAACTTGTTGGCTGCACGTCTTATGTGCAGAATCCGAAGATTGAAAGGTGCGTAGGGATCGCGGGTCTTCAACAGCTAGCCTGAGGCGTTGATGGACTCAAGTTTTATTTAGTTTCCGCTGTTTTATTTGAGCTAGCTATAAGCTATGCAAGTTGTAATAATTATACTCTGGATTATTCGTGTAATAATGACTTGTGTTTTACATGATATTCATCGACTGTGAAGTGCTAGCTATTGATCCAGGGACCAGCATGTTAATCATAGGGACTTAGGATCCTTAACGATCTGAGGTCGCAACAGATGGTATCAGAGCACAAGTTGCCTGTAGGACGTGACCCTAGGATTGGAAACCACCTTTACCATATGTGCTTTTGCTTTCTATATTCTTTGTACTCTTCTAGTAATTCTCTTTCTTATCACCTTGTGTCTAATTTTCTCTCTCCTAACCTAAATATGACGGCCTTCTACTACGACAACCGCCGAAGACATCAAGTGCCTGCGCTTCGGAGAGTGCCTTCTAGACATCATCAAGACACTGCAGTTACCCATGCCATCAATCAAGGGAAGCGAGTTGAGGAAGATGCACAAGTAAGGATGCTGAGCGATTGAAGTCATCCAACCAGGGCGCAGTCAGACAGAGCCCAAGATAGAGGCCATTGTACTCAATGTCACCAGCGACTCCAAGGAGAAGGGACTTAGCACCAGCTTGCAGGAGCTCATTGGACGCCTTTGCGGACGCCACCATGAAGAGGTTGAAGGCCACTACATCAAACTCTTTGGAAGACGTGATGAGAAGGGAGTTCCAATCGATTTAACCCCGGAGGAAAGGAAGACATGCAAGCGTCGAAGAATCCAATATCAAGACTTGGAGTTCCACATCAATGACCTTCAGAAGGGGAGCTGCCTTGAGATCGTGAGAAATGACGAGCTTTGTGCCCTAGTCAAGGAGAAGGACGAGAAGATCGAAGAGCTGGAAGAGAAGATCAAGTCCCTAGGAGGGGAGCTCACCGCCCAAGACAAGAGGTTCGCTAATCAAGAGAAGAGGGTGCAAGATAAGAACAAGA
Organism: Avena eriantha; assembly: GCA_910589775.1. Lineage (NCBI taxonomy): Eukaryota > Viridiplantae > Streptophyta > Magnoliopsida > Poales > Poaceae > Avena > Avena eriantha. The sequence continues at coordinate 53,373 of CAJUXJ010002051.1, forward strand.
GGATTAGGGAGCAAAGTCTAGTGCTCGCAAAGAACGAGATGGAGTTCAAGAACCTTGCCACCATGTTGAAGGACCTGCGAGCAGCCAAGAGGTGCTTGGAGGAGAAGATCACGCCCGTGACTATGGGGTCAAGTTTGATCAAGAGCTACAGAAGGAGAAGAAGGAACTCCGAGCGAAGCTGGAAGCTGCACCCAGGAGCTGCAAGAGGTGAAGGAACTTCAAGGAAGGCTCGAAAGCTGCAACACCGGAGCCACAGGATGAAGGAACTTCAAGAGAAGCTTGAAGCCACGACGAGGGACATGGAGCTATACAAGTCACTGCTGGAAAAGGAAGGCTTCATCATTGAGGATGAGGAAGTGGATGATATGTGTGTAGAGTAGTTGGACCACCTTAGTTCTATAGTCGAACGTATTGTGATTGTAATTAGTACCAAAAATCTTATAATTGTTAGTTAAACTTGGTTGAGTGTGTGGATTTTTTGTGCTAGGTGTGCCTTGCTTTTCTCATGTGTTTTCTTGTTTTCATAAGGGTAGGAGTTTATTCCTTAGGCTTTCTATCTTTTCTTAACTTGCCTCCCAAACCCTCCAGATGGCGAGACGTGGAACAACAATAACAACATGCCCCCCAGAGATAGCACAACTTCTGAACTCCCAGAATCAGCTGATCCAACTCCTCACTCAAAACATGCAAACAACACAACAACAACCCGCCGCCTCCGCCACCCCCACCGCCCCAACAGGATCGCTTGACTCGGTTCTTGAGGTTGAACCCTCCAACTTTCTCAAGTAGTTCTGAGCCAATTGTGGCAAACGACTGGCTCCGCACCATCAACAAGAAGTTAGACACCGTCCAAGTTGTTGGAGCTGATAGGGTGCGCTTTGCCGCGCACCAACTTGAGGGACCAGCTGCTGAATGGTGGGATAACTACCAGGTCACCCACCCTGATATTGAAGCTATCACCTGGAATCAGTTTGAAGCAGCCTTTCGTACTCATCACGTAGCGAGTCATGTCACTTAAGAGACGTGAGTTCCGCGACTTGAAGCAACTACAACCGCTCTGTCTCCGAGTATGG
>CAJUXJ010002052.1:0-21835 GCA_910589775.1 Avena eriantha
CACATGCAGTGACTATAGCTGTGGTTAATGGAAATAACAGACATGCAATGACTCTAGTGCATCCATATGTGGTTTGTGAAAAGAACACACATGCAATGACTCTAGTGGATCCATATGTAGTTCATGAAAAGAACACACATGCAATGACTCTGGTGGATCCATATGTGGTTTTGAAAAGAACACAAATGCAATGACTCTAGTGCTAGTTTCATGAAAATAACACACATGCAATGACTCTAGTGGATCCATATGTGGTTCATGAAAAGAACACAAATGTAATGATATTGGTGGATCCATGTGGTTTTATGAAAAGAAGTCATATGCAATGACTTTGGTGGATTCATATGTTGTTTGTGAAAATAACACACATGCAATGACTCTTGTGCTGGTTTAGGATAACAACATACATGCAATGACTCTAGTGCATCCATATGTGGTTCATGAAAAGAACACACATGCAATGACTCTTGTGGATCCATATGTGGTTTGTGAAAAGAACACACATGCAATGACTCTATTGCTAGTTTCATGAAAAGAACACACATGCAATGACTCTAGCTATGGTTCATGGAAAGAACACACATGCAATGACTCTTGTGCTGGTTTAGGATAACAACACACATGCAATGACTCTAGTGCATCCATATGTGGTTCATGAAAAGAACACACATGCAATGACTCTTGTGGATCCATATGTGGTTTGTGAAAAGAACACACATGCAATGACTCTATTGCTAGTTTCATGAAAAGAACACACATGCAATGACTCTAGCTATGGTTCATGGAAAGAACAAACATGCAATGACTCTAGTATTGGTTTAGTGATAAGAACACACATGCAATGACTGTAATGGATCCATATGTGGTTCATGAAAAAAACACATGCAATTACTATAACTGTGGTTAATGGAAAGAACATACATGCAATGACTCTAGTGGATCCATATGTGGTTCATGAAAAGAACACACATGCAATGACATTAGTTGATCCATGTGTTTTATGAAAAGAACATACATGCAATGACTCTGGTGGATCCATATGTGGTTTGTGAAAACAACACACATTCAAGGACTCTAGTTGATCAATGTGTTTTTTAAAGAACATACATGCAATGACTCTAGTGGATCCATATGTGGTTTGTGAAAAGAACACACATGCAATGACTCTAGTGCTGGTTTAGGATAAGAACACACATGCAACGACTCTAGTGGATCCATATGTGGTTTGTGAGAAGAACACAAATGCAATGACTCTAGTTCTAGTTTCATGAAAATAACACACATGCAATGACTCTAGCCATGGTTCATGAAAAGAACACACATGCAATGACTCTACTGTTGGTTTATTGATAAGAACACACATGGAATGACTCTAGTGGATCCATATGTGGTTCATGAAAAGAATACACATGCAGTGACTATAGCTGTGGTTAATGGAAAGAACAGACATGCAATGACTCTAGTGCATCCATATGTGGTTTGTGAAAAGAACACACATGCAATGACTCTAGTGGATCCATATGTAGTTCATGAAAAGAACACACATGCAATGACTCTGGTGGATCCATATGTGGTTTTTGAAAAGAACACAAATGCAATGACTCTAGTGCTAGTTTCATGAAAATAACACACATGCAATGACTCTAGTGGATCCATATGTGGTTCATGAAAAGAACACAAATGTAATGATATTGGTGGATCCATGTGGTTTTATGAAAAGAAGTCATATGCAATGACTCTGGTGGATTCATATGTTGTTTGTGAAAAGAACACACATGCAATGACTCTTGTGCTGGTTTAGGATAACAACACACATGCAATGACTCTACTGCATCCATATGTGGTTCATGAAAAGAACACACATGCAATGACTCTTGTAGATCCATATGTGCTTTGTGAAAAGAACACACATGCAATGACTCTATTGCTAGTTTCATGAAAAGAACACACATGCAATGACTCTAGCTATGGTTCATGGAAAGAACACACATGCAATGACTCTTGTGCTGGTTTAGGATAACAACACACATGCAATGACTCTAGTGCATCCATATGTCGTTCATGAAAAGAACACACATGCAATGACTCTTGTGGATACATATGTGGTTTGTGAAAAGAACACACATGCAATGACTCTATTGGTAGTTTCATGAAAAGAACACACATGCAATGACTCTAGCTATGGTTCATGGAAAGAACAAACATGCAATGACTCTAGTATTGGTTTAGTGATAAGAACACACATGCAATGACTGTAATGGATCCATATGTGGTTCATGAAAAAAACACATGCAATGACTATAACTGTGGTTAATGGAAAGAACATACATGCAATGACTCTAGTGGATCCATATGTGGTTCATGAAAAGAACACACATGCAATGACATTGGTTGATCCATGTGTTTTATGAAAAGAATATACATGCAATGACTCTGGTAGATCCATATGTGGTTTGTGAAAAGAACACACATGTAATGACTCTAGTGTTGGTTTAGGATAAGAACACACATGAAATGACTCTAGTGGATCCATATGTGGTTCATGAAAAGAACACACATGCAATGACTCTGGTGGATCCATATGTGTATTCTGATAAGAACACACATGCAATGACTCTAGTGCTAGTTTCATGAAAAGAACACACATGCAGTGACTCTAGTTGTGGTTCATGCAAAGAACACACATGACATGACTCTAGTGCTGGTTTAGTGATAAGAACACACATGCAATGACTCTAGTGGATCCATATGTGGTTTGTGAAAAGAAAACACATGCGATGACATTGGTGGATCCATGTGGTTTGTGGAAAGAATATACATGCAATTACTCTAATGGATCCATATTTGGTTCATGAAAAGAACATACATGCAATGACATTGGGGGATGCATGTGGTTTGTGAAAAGAACACACATGCAATGACATTGGTTGATCCATGTGTTTTATGAAAAGAACATACATGCAATGACTCTGGTGGATCCATATGTGGTTTGTGAAAACAACACACATGCAAGGACTCTAGTTGATCAATGTGTTTTTTAAAGAACATACATGCAATGACTCTAGTGGATCCATATGTGGTTTGTGAAAAGAACACACATGCAATGACTCTAGTGCTGGTTTAGGATAAGAACACACATGCAATGACTCTAGTGGATCCATATGTGGTTTGTGAAAAGAACACAACTGCAATGACTCTAGTTCTAGTTTCATGAAAATAACACACATGCAATGACTCTAGCCAGTGGTTCATGAAAAGAACACACATGCAATGACTCTACTGTTGGTTTATTGATAAGAACACACATGCAATGACTCTAGTGGATCCATATGTGGTTCATGAAAAGAACACACATGCAATGACTATAGCTGTGGTTAATGGAAAGAACAGACATGCAATGACTGTAGTGGCATCCATATGTGGTTTGTGAAAAGAACACACATGCAATGACTCTAGTGGATCCATATGTAGTTCATGAAAAGAACACACATGCAATGACTCTGGTGGATCCATATGTGGTTTTTGAAAAGAACACAAATGCAATGACTCTAGTGCTAGTTTCATGAAAATAACACACATGCAATGACTCTAGTGGATCCATATGTGGTTCATGAAAAGAACACAAATGTAATGATATTGGTGGATCCATGTGGTTTTATGAAAAGAAGTCATATGCAATGACTCTGGTGGATCCATATGTTGTTTGTGAAAAGAACAGACATGCAATGACTCTTGTGCTGGTTTAGGATAACAACACACATGCAATGACTCTAGTGCATCCATATGTGGTTCATGAAAAGAACACACATGCAATGACTCTTGTGGATCCATATGTGGTTTGTGAAAAGAACACACATGCAATGACTCTATTGCTAGTTTCATGAAAAGAACACACATGCAATGACTCTAGCTATGGTTCATGGAAAGAACAAACATGCAATGACTCTAGTATTGGTTTAGTGATAAGAACACACATGCAATGACTGTAATGGATCCATATGTGGTTCATGAAAAAAACACATGCAATGACTATAACTGTGGTTAATGGAAAGAACATACATGCAATGACTCTAGTGGATCCATATGTGGTTCATGAAAAGAACACACATGCAATGACATTGGTTGATCCATGTGTTTTATGAAAAGAATATACATGAAATGACTCTGGTAGATCCATATGTGGTTTGTGAAAAGAACACACATGTAATGACTCTAGTGTTGGTTTAGGATAAGAACACACATGAAATGACTCTAGTGGATCCATATGTGGTTCATGAAAAGAACACACATGCAATGACTCTGGTGGCATCCATATGTGTATTCTGAAAAGAACACACATGCAATGACTCTAGTGCTAGTTTCATGAAAAGAACACACATACAGTGACTCTAGTTGTGATTCATGCAAAGAACACACATGACATGACTCTAGTGCTGGTTTAGTGATAAGAACACACATGCAATGACTCTAGTGGATCCATATGTGGTTTGTGAAAAGAAAACACATGCGATGACATTGGTGGATCCATGTGGTTTGTGGAAAGAATATACATGCATTTACTCTAATGGATCCATATTTGGTTCATGAAAGAACATACATGCAATGACATTGGTGGATGCATGTGGTTTGTGAAAAGAACACACATGCAATGACATTGGTTGATCCATGTGTTTTATGAAAAGAACATACATGCAATGACTCTGGTGGATCCATATGTGGTTTGTGAAAACAACACACATGCAAGGACTCTAGTTGATCAATGTGTTTTTTAAAGAACATACATGCAATGACTCTAGTGGATCCATATGTGGTTTGTGAAAAGAACACACATGCAATGACTCTAGTGCTGGTTTAGGATAAGAACACACATGCAATGACTCTAGTAGATCCATATGTGGTTTGTGAGAAGAACACAAATGCAATGACTCTAGTTCTAGTTTCATGAAAATAACACACATGCAATGACTCTAGCCATGGTTCGTGAAAAGAACACACATGCAATGACTCTACTGTTGGTTTATTGATAAGAACACACATGCAATGACTCTAGTGGATCCATATGTGGTTCATGAAAAGAACACACATGCAATGACTATAGCTGTGGTTAATGGAAAGAACAGACATGCAATGACTGTAGTGCATCCATATGTGGTTTGTGAAAAGAACACATATGCAATGACTCTAGTGGATCCATATGTAGTTCATGAAAAGAACACACATGCAATGACTCTGGTGGATCCATAAGTGGTTTTTGAAAAGAACACAAATGCAATGACTCTAGTGCTAGTTTCATGAAAATAACACACATGCAATGACTCTAGTGGATCCATATGTGGTTCATGAAAAGAACACAAATGTAATGATATTGGTGGATCCATGTGGTTTTATGAAAAGAAGTCATATGCAATGACTCTGGTGGATCCATATGTTGTTTATGAAAAGAACAGACATGCAATGACTCTTGTGCTGGTTTAGGATAACAACACACATGCAATGACTCTAGTGCATCCATATGTGGTTCATGAAAAGAACACACATGCAATGACTCTTGTGGATCCATATGTGGTTTGTGAAAAGAACACACATGCAATGACTCTATTGCTAGTTTCATGAAAAGAACACACATGCAATGACTCTAGCTATGGTTCATGGAAAGAACAAACATGCAATGACTCTAGTATTGGTTTAGTGATAAGAACACACATGCAATGACTGTAATGGATCCATATGTGGTTCATGAAAAAAACACATGCAATGACTATAACTGTGGTTAATGGAAAGAACATACATGCAATGACTCTAGTGGATCCATATGTGGTTCATGAATAGAACACACATGCAATGACATTGGTTGATCCATGTGTTTTATGAAAAGAATATACATGCAATGACTCTGGTAGATCCATATGTGGTTTGTGAAAAGAACACACATGTAATGACTCCAGTGTTGGTTTGGGATAAGAACACACATGAAATGACTCTAGTGGATCCATATGTGGTTCATGAAAAGAACACACATGCAATGACTCTGGTGGATCCATATGTGTATTCTGAAAAGAACACATATGCAATGACTCTAGTGCTAGTTTCATGAAAAGAACACACATGCAGTGACTCTAGTTGTGGTTCATGCAAAGAACACACATGACATGACTCTAGTGCTGGTTTAGTGATAAAGAACACACATGCAATGACTCTAGTGGATCCATATGTGGTTTGTGAAAAGAAAACACATGCAATGACATTGGTGGATCCATGTGGTTTGTGGAAAGAATATACATGCAATTACTCTAATGGATCCATATTTGGTTCATGAAAAGAACATACATGCAATGACATTGGTGGATGCATGTGGTTTGTGAAAAGAACACACATGCAATGAAATTGGTTGATCCATGTGTTTTATGAAAAGAACATACATGCAATGACTCTGGTGGATCCATATGTGGTTTGTGAAAACAACACACATGCAAGGACTCTAGTGTTGGTTTAGGATAAGAACACACATGAAATGGCTCTAGTGGATCCATATGTGGTTCATGAAAAGAACACACATGACATGACTCTGGTGGATCCATATGTGTATTCTGAAAAGAACACACATCAAATGACTCTAGTGCTAGTTTCATGAAAAGAACACACATACAGTGACTCTAGTTGTGGTTCATGCAAAGAACACACATGACATGACTCTAGTGCTGGTTTAGTGATAAGAACACACATGCAATGACTCTAGTGGATCCATATGTGGTTTGTGAAAAGAAAACACATGCGGTGACATTGGTGGATCCATGTGGTTTGTGGAAATAATATACATGCAATTACTCTAATGGATCCATATTTAGTTCATGAAAAGAACATACATGCAATGACATTGGTGGATGCATGTGGTTTGTGAAAAGAACACACATGCAATGACATTGGTTGATCCATGTGTTTTATGAAAAGAACATACATGCAATGACTCTGGTGAATCCATATGTGGTTTGTGAAAACAACACACATGCAAGGACTCTAGTTGATCAATGTGTTTTTTAAAGAACATACATGCAATGACTCTAGTGGATCCATATGTGGTTTGTGAAAAGAACACACATGCAATGACTCTAGTGCTCGTTTAGGATAAGAACACACATGCAATGACTCTAGTGGATCCATATGTGGTTTGTGAGAAGAACACAAATGCAATGACTCTAGTTCTAGTTTCATGAAAATAACACACATGCAATGACTCTAGCCATGGTTCATGAAAAGAACACACATGCAATGACTCTACTGTTGGTTTATTGATAAGAACACAGATGCAATGACTCTAGTGGATCCATATGTGGTTCATGAAAAGAACACACATGCAGTGACTATAGCTGTGGTTAATGGAAAGAACAGACATGCAATGACTCTAGTGCATCCACATGTGGTTTGTGAAAAGAACACACATGCAATGACTCTAGTGGATCCATATGTAGTTCATGAAAAGAACACACATGCAATGACTCTGGTGGATCCATATGTGGTTTTTGAAAAGAACACAAATGCAATGACTCTAGTGCTAGTTTCATGAAAATAACACACATGCAATGACTCTAGTGGATCCATATGTGGTTCATGAAAAGAACACAAATGTAATGATATTGGTGGATCCATGTGGTTTTATGAAAAGAAGTCATATGCAATGACTCTGGTGGATCCATATGTTGTTTGTGAAAAGAACACACATGCAATGACTCTTGTGCTGGTTTAGGATAACAACACACATGCAATGACTCTAGTGCATCCATATGTGGTTCATGAAAAGAACATACATGCAATGACTCTTGTGGATCCATATGTGGTTTGTGAAAAAAACACACATGCAATGACTCTATTGCTAGTTTCATGAAAAGAACACACATGCAATGACTCTAGCTATGGTTCATGGAAAGAACAAACATGCAATGACTCTAGTATTGGTTTAGTGATAAGAACACACATGCAATGACTGTAATGGATCCATATGTGGTTCATGGAAAAAACACATGCAATGACTATAACTGTGGTTAATGGAAAGAACATACATGCAATGACTCTAGTGGATCCATATGTGGTTCATGAAAAGAACACACATGCAATGACATTGGTTGATCCATGTGTTTTATGAAAAGAATATACATGCAATGACTCTGGTAGATCCATATGTGGTTTGTGAAAAGAACACACATGTAATGACTCTAGTGTTGGTTTGGGATAAGAACACACATGAAATGACTCTAGTGGATCCATATGTGGTTCATGAAAAGAACACACATGCAATGACTCTGGTGGATCCATATGTGTATTCTGAAAAGAACACACATGCAATGACTCTAGTGCTAGTTTCATGAAAAGAACACACATGCAGTGACTCTAGTTGTGGTTCATGCAAAGAACACACATGACATGACTCTAGTGTTGGTTTAGTGATAAGAACACACATGCAATGACTCTAGTGGATCCATATGTGGTTTGTGAAAAGAAAACACATGCAATGACATTGGTGGATCCATGTGGTTTGTGGAAAGAATATACATGCAATTACTCTAATGGATCCATATTTGGTTCATGAAAAGAACATACATGCAATGACATTGGTGGATGCATGTGGTTTGTGAAAAGAACACACATGCAATGACATTGGTTGATCCATTTGTTTTATGAAAAGAACATACATGCAATGACTCTGGTGGATCCATATGTGGTTTGTGAAAACAACACACATGCAAGGACTCTAGTGTTGGTTTAGGATAAGAACACACATGAAATGACTCTAGTGGATCCATATGTGGTTCATAAAAAGAACACACATGCAATGACTCTGGTGGATCCATATGTGTATTCTGAAAAGAACACACATCAAATGACTCTAGTGCTAGTTTCATGAAAAGAACACACATACAGTGACTCTAGTTGTGGTTCATGCAAAGAACACACATGACATGACTCTAGTGCTGGTTTAGTGATAAGAACACACAGGCAATGACTCTAGTGGATCCATATGTGGTTTGTGAAAAGAAAACACATGCGATGACATTGGTGGATCCATGTGGTTTGTGGAAATAATATACATGAAATTCGTCTAATGGATCCATATTTGGTTCATGAAAAGAACATACATGCAATGACATTGGTGGATGCATGTGGTTTGTGAAAAGAACACACATGCAATGACATTGGTTGATCCATGTGTTTTATGAAAAGAACATACATGCAATGACTCTGATGGATCCATATGTGGTTTGTGAAAACAACACACATGCAAGGACTCTAGTTGATCAATGTGTTTTTTAAAGAACATACATGCAGTGACTCTAGTGGATCCATATGTGGTTTGTGAAAAGAACACACATGCAATGACTCTAGTGCTGGTTTAGGATAAGAACACACATGCAATGACTCTAGTGGATCCATATTGTAACTACCTCGGTGAATTACGCTCTTAGTTAATGCCTGGATGAACGAAAGTGGTTAAAATAGTACGGTGGGGCCCAGGGCCACTCACGGTAGACCTTTCGGCCGTCCTAACCACTTTCAAACAACGGGACAAGAACGAGCGGCGTAATCGGCAGGCGAAGGGATTAACTACATACACAAATGAGTATGTATGCAAGCCACATACAACAGTCCTCAAAGCCATTCCATCTAAAAGAAATAGAAATATTGCAACGCCATACGGCAAGATCCAAATGTCCTAGATAGTTATAATAATTTAGGATAGCTCCTCATACATCATACATCAGAGTATCAGGTGGAAGCGGAAAACAAGATCCGAGTACGGATAAGAAGCAAATTGGCATAAGATGCCCCATAAATAAACACATCCCGCCCACAGATCACACGGATCCCCGTTCCTGGAATCTCTACACCGAATGATCGTTGCCAACATCATCTGTCTCTTCCACCCAGTATCCATCTTGCGGGTACACCTGTTCATCTGAATCAAACAATTTATCGTGTGAGACCCTAGGGGTACTCAGCAAGTCTTTATGCCACTAAAGGGGACACAACCTGGGGTGACGCAATTGCAGCAAAAGATAATACCTAACAATTCTATAGAGACTCGCTAACCTTCCGCCTAACCAATGATAGATGGAAGTCCGTGAATTAAGAACAACAGTTATAACAGTATAATTAACAGATCCATCCTCCTCCTCGCTTACCAACGAGGAAGCGGACGAACAACACCCATCATCCGTTGGTAGTTTTATTAACCATTCCATGAGTATTGCACTATTTACTAGTCAAGTACTTAGTCAATTTAGAAACGGTACTTTAGTTATACTTGTCTATGATCGAGAAAATGTGCTCCAAGTCGTCCATAACCGCGGACACGGCTTTCAGAAAGATTTACCCTGCAGGGGTGCACGAATAGCAACACACACTCGATCAACCTCGGAAAAACCAAATCAAAACCCAACGAGGCATTCACGACAAAGCAATCACAGGATTCAGAAATATTTCAGGGGGCCACCCCATTAAGCTACCCGCAACGAAGTTGGCCGGCTCCGAGACAGACCCAAGGTTTGTGTGGACGGCGGTAAACGACTGGGAACCCGAAAATGTGACTGGCCTTGTCGATACAGCGAAAACGTGTCACGATCCAAAATAGTACAGGTGCTCCTCGCACAATCTTAAATAAAGCAGTAACATGGCATAAGTACAGAATAGTAATAAAGCCCCAAACAAATTGTGGCCCCAAGAAATAAGAATGAGTCAAGCTCTGGCTCAGGGGGGTTCATAAGGCCTCCCGGATGTGGATAGTGCGAATAGTCAAGGAACAGGAATCAAGTACTCGGGGTCCTACGGGACACAAGTGAGCCTGAAAAACCAAATAGCAGATATTGCTCACCGGTTCCTCTTTCATTAGTTATCCCATTACTCCTCAGGTTAAGTTGTTTAGTACCTCGTTATTCATCAGACACTCACATACCCTACACATGCTTTTCTACGACTCGCATGGCTCAAATAACTCCTATAGTAATGGCTCATGGGATGGAGGAACAAGCTTCGGTGGGGTTTAAAAGTAAAGGCTATGCAGTACTTGGGATTCAATTTAATGCAATCGCGACTCGATGATGCAAGAATAAGATAGAAGCAATAGGTACTGTATGTATGCAAGCATGTGGTAGTGCTTGCCTGGCAGCTCAGTTGAAGCGAGAGATGGATCTGGGTAGTACTCCTATGATTCCTGGTAATTCTCCTGCTGGGCGTCTATTCGCGGAAGAACCAAACAAACAAGGGCCAACATAAATAAAGTGCAAAAGCATATGAATTAAAATGCAAAAAGCACACAAGCATGCCATGATGGATGATGCACAAGTTACATGGCATTAAAGTAGCATGGCAAAGGTGAGGTGTGGATACAAGAAATAAAGCATTTTATTATTTATTTACCCAAGTTTTATTGTCATAAACATTTCAGATTTTTATTAACAACATGATGCATGCTTCAATTCAGAACAAGGACTGCATAATTGGAACGGGCTCGTCGCGCTGATCGATTTAGACATATTATTTTCCAAATTTGGAGTTATAAAACAAAAATTATTAATTAAATAAGGAAAAGGGCATTTTAATGTAATTTTAATCCTCTCGAAAATTTAAAGTGTTCAAAACATATTTTGAATAGCATATTTGAATTCCTCACATTTTTCTGATTTCAAAACATGTATTACCTGTATTATTTGGATTTGTATTTTAAAAATTATTTAAATCTGGTTTGAATTTGAATTTAAATAAATTTTGAAAAGATTTAATTAAAAACAGACGCAGGAAAAACTTTTGTTACTCAGGCGAAATCAGCCCCAGTCACTGACGGGTGGGCCTTTGCGCTGACTGGGCCACGCGTGCGGGAAAACCTTTTGTTACCGGGCGCGGGCTAGCCACTGTGACTGTGGGGTGGGACAACTGGCGCAGGGCCACATGACAGCGGCGAGGGAGACAGGGGCTGACAGGTGGGGCTGGGGTTGGAGCGCGGGTTGCGGTCGGGAAAAGCCGAGGGGTTTTCTGCAAAAGGGCTAGCGCGGTTGACAGGTGGGGTCGTTAGGAGCGCGGGTCGCAGGAATCAAAAAGGTGGGGGCCTTTTTGAAATTTACCACGCCCGGGTTACTGTTTTTCTTCTCCCTCGTTCTGACGGCAACTCGTGCGCGCGGCGCGAGCGGGTTTCGATCCTGGGATGCGGGGGAGCGCGCTGAGGGTGCTAGCCGGTGCGGTAGGGTGAGGGGAGTTGACAGGGAAGGGGCGGGGGCTTAGGTAAGCTTAATGCGGCGCGGGAAAACGGCAAACAGTGGCGAGCTCTGGCGCACTGAGAGCGCTCAATAAAAACAACGGCGGCGCTAGGGCGGTACGGTGAGGCGGAGCATGTCAGGGAGAAGGGGATGCTCACCACGGGTTGCCTGGTGTGGTTGGAGCGGGGAGAAACGCGGCGGAGCGATGAGATCGTTGGCGCCCAGATCTAGGGTTTGCTGCAGTGCGGCGCGGTACTGGCGGTGCTGGGGAGCTCCTCGTCCAAGTCAGCGTGTACGGGGTGGTGCAGCGGGACGTCCACGATCCTCCAGGCCACCTCCAGGACAAGCTCGCCGGCTCGAATGTCGGGGACGAGGTGGGTCTGGCGGCGAGCGGCGGCAGGGGCTGTCGTCGGGGAGGAAGAAGGAGAAGAAGAGGGGCAGCTCTGGCAGATCTGGGAGATGCCAGAGAGTCGTGTGGAGGGAGGAAAAAGGAGGGAGAGAGGGAGGAGGGCAGCTGGGGCACGGCAAGATAAAGGTGGCCTCGGTGCCACCTTTTCCTCCTCCTCCTTTTCGAGCACATGGCGAGCTGGCTGGGGCTGCAGGTGGACCAAGGCAGGGAGTGAGGACGGCAGGGAGGCTCGGCTGGAGGGGGACCCTCGGGTCAGGGAGAGAGAAGAGAGGGAGGGGTAGCTAGGCTAGGTTAGATGGGGCATGGCTCGGGTTAGGGTTAGCTAGGGTTAGGGAGAGGGTTAGGGTTAGCTAGGGTGTTGCTTAGCAGGTTAGAGAGAGAGGGAGGGCAAGTGAGAGAGATGGGAGAAGGTCAGGGTTAGGGTTTAGAGAATTAGGGTTAGGAAAAATTAAAAATAGAAACTAGGTGTAGGTTTGTTTAGGGTTTACATTTTTAAGGCTTAAGCAAAAGATCACCCCCAAGTGGAACATGATGATTGCTAGGAGTCACATGAGATGATGTGGAAGAGAATAGCAAGAAAAGAAAAAGAAAGAAAATGAGGGACTAGGCCTCATATGGTGCATGCATGGAGAATTGAAAAAAAATAAGAGGGAAAAGAGATGGTGAGATTATGAGGGTGGTGGAGTGGTAGGAGATGTTTTCCACAAAGATAGGAACCAATAAAACCAAAGAAAAAACAAAGGAGAGGAAGGTGGTGAAGAATTGTGCATGGCCCATGCAAAATAATAATGCCATGATATATTTTGTGAAAACAATATTAATATTATGGCATTACTCTATGCTTATCCAAGAAGTGGAGATTAAACCAAGCAAAGGAATTTAATGGACTAGATCCACCCTATTGCACATGAGCTAGAAAAATCCAAAAATAAAGACAAACAAGCTCATGGTCTAGTAGGATGGTGGAATTATAAAGTGGTGGAAAAGAAAGGTGATGGAAATGAAATAAAATATATGCCCCCAACTCAACTTGGACATTTAGACAATATATCCATAGCCAAATACAATATCAATAGGTAAATACAATTAATAATGCATGTGAGAGAAGAGCCAAAAGAAAAAGGGTTTTATATGATGCTCAAATGCAAGGTGGCATGATGACATGAGCATGATATCATTATGATGCAACAATAATATATATAAAGTAGCCAATATCTTACTAGGACAAGTAGCATTACAATTGTTAGACAATTGGGGTGCTACAACTCTCCCCCACTAAACAGGAATCTCGCCCCGAGATTCTAGGAAGAAGAAGACTCAAAGAGGGTAGGATACTTGGCACGGAGCTCATCTTCACGTTCCCAGGTGGCTTCATCAACGGAATGGTGTGACCACTGCACCTTACAGAACTTGATGGACTTGTTGCGAGTCCTTCTTTCTGCGACTTCAAGAATTTTTGTGGGGTGTTCATGATAAGACAGATCTTCTTGGAGATTAATGAGTTCATGGTCCACGGTCCTGCCGGGATCCTTGAAGCACTTCTTGAGTTGAGAGATGTGAAAAACATCATGGACTTTGAGTTGTTCAGGGAGCTCAAGAGCATAAGCAACTTCTCCTCTTCTTCCACGAATTTTGAAAGGACCGATGTATCTAGGAGCCAGCTTTCCTTTGATACCAAAGCGGTGCGTGCCTCTCATGCGAGTGACACGAAGGTAAACAAGATCACCAGGGACATACTCCATGTCTGTGTGCTTCCTGTCATAATTGCTCTTCTGGCGACTTTGAGCAATATTCAGGTTTTCAAGAATGATGTGAACTTTCTCCTCCGCTTGAGTTACAATGTCGGGGCCAAACAATATTCTTTCACCTGCGCCCGACCAACCAATCGGAGTTCTGCATTTGCGACCATAGAGAGCCTCAAATGGTGCCATCTTTAGACTTTTCTGGAAACTGTTGTTGTAAGAGAATTCAGCATAAGGAAGACATTCTTCCCACTTCATGCCGAAAGAGATAACACAAGCACGGAGCATATCTTCTAGAATCTGATTGATCCTTTCAACTTGTCCTTGCGACTGAGGGTGGTAAGCTGTGCTGAAGTTTTGTTTTGTTCCCAAAGCATTTTGGAAACTTCCCCAGAACTTGGAAGTGAAGATGCTTCCACGGTCTGAACTGATTTCAAGAGGAACTCCATACAGAGAGACAATTTGTTGATATAGAGTTCCGCCAACTGAATTGTAGAAATTGTTTCCTTGACTGGAAAGAAGTGAGCTACTTTGGAAAGCCTGTCAATGACAACAAAGATTGCATTGTTGCCCTTCTGCGACCTTGGAAAACCAGTGATGAAGTCCATCTCTACTTTCTCCCATTTCCATTCTAGAGGCTTCAATGGCTGTAGAAGACCGGAAGGTTTCTGATGGACAGCTTTAACTCTGCGACAAACATCGCACTCTGAGGCATACTTGGCACAATATCGTTTCAAACCAGGCCACCAATATTGTGTTTTCAAGTCCATGTACATCTTAGTGCTTCCAGGGTGGATAGAAAGAACAGAATCGTGTGCCTCCTTGAGAACTTGCTCTCTTAGATCCGGGTAGTTCGGAACAAACATCCGGTGTTCAAAGAAAAGAGTGCCTTGGTCATCCACGTGGAACGACTCGTACTTCGGAAGTTGAATGTTGGAGATAATCTTTTTAGTGTAAGGATCCCCAAGCTGAATGGAACGGACCTTTTCTTCCAAGAGAGGTGTTGCTAGAAGGTTCAGAAGATAACCTTGATCCACAATTTCAAGGTTGAGCTTGCGGAATTCCTCGCACAAGAGAGGCTGTTGTTCTTCCACCATGAGGTTGTTCACATAAGCTTTTCGGCTGAGAGCATCTTCCATGACATTGGCTTTGCCCGGGGTGTAGTTGATGGTCAAATCGAAATCATTGATTGTTTCAATCCACCTCCTCTGACGAAGGTTGAGATCAGGCTGTGTGAAGATATACTTCAGACTCTTGTGATCAGAAAAGATCTCACAACGGTTGCCAAGCAAGTAATGCCTCCATACTTTCAAAGCAAAGACAACTGCTGCGAGTTCGAGGTCATGTGTAGGATAATTGATCTCATGCGTCTTCAACTGACGAGATGCGTAAGAAACAACTTGCTTTTCTTGCATAAGGACCGCACCCAATCCTTGCAATGAAGCATCACAGAAAATCTGGAAAGGCTTTGATGTATCTGGAGGAACCAAGACTGGTGTGGAAGTGAGCTTCTCTTTGAGTGTTTCAAAGCTTGCTTGACATGCAGGAGTCCAAAGGTATTTCTTGCCTTTCTTGAGGAGATCGGTAAGAGGCTTCGCAATCTTTGAGAAATTTTGAACGAATCGCCGACAGTAACTGGCCAAGCCAAGGAAACTCCGGACTTTTTTGACATTGATGGGTGGAAGCCAGTCCATAATTGTCTTAATAGTTTCTGGGTTGACGGCAATGCCCTTGGCAGAGATGACGTGACCAAGGTAGGTGACTTGAGGCAGCTAAAACTCACACTTGGAGAACTTTGCATACAGGCGGTTCTCACGAAGCTTGTTTAGGACACAACGAAGGTGTTCTTCATGTTCTTCCTTCGACTTAGAATAGACTAGAATGTCATCCAGGTAGACCACAACGAACTTATCAAGATACTCCATGAAAACCGAGTTCATAAGCCTCGAGAAGGTGGCAGGTGCATTGGTGAGACCGAAAGACATGACCGTGTACTCATACAGGCCATAGCGGGTGGTGAAAGCTGTCTTGGGCACATCTTCCTTGCGGATCTTGATTTGATGGTAACCACTTCTCAAATCAAGCTTAGAGAAGACCACAACTCCAGCTAGCTGATCAAAGAGATCATTAATCCGCGGAAGGGGATATTTATTCTTGATGGTTTTAGCATTGAGTGCCCGAAGTCAACACAAAGTCTATCAGTCTTGTCTCGCTTCTTCACAAAGATGGTTGGACTACCCCAAGAAGAAGTACTGTGCTGAATGAAACCCAACTTCTCTTGTTCATCCAACTGACGCTTAAGTTCAGCCAACTCAGCAGGACCCATTTTATAAGGCCGCTTGGAGATAGGAGCGGTACCAGGTTCAAGTTCAATGACAAACTCAACCTCACGATCCGGAGGCATACCTGGTAACTCTTCAGGAAAGACATCTAGAAACTCACAAACTACAGGAACACTCTGAATACCTTCCATAGCATCATCATTCAGAGCCGCCAAAGAATAAAGTTGAATTGCAGGAGTCAGACTTGGAGAATAAACTATATGGCCTTCAGGAATTTTCAGAGAAACCGAACGTTCAGCACAATCAATCACAGCTGCATTTGCTGTCAACCAATCCATGCCCAAGATAACATCAATATCAGAATTGCCCAGAATAATTAAGGAAGCCGGAAACGAAGAGCCACCAATCTCAATTTGATTGCCATGGCTGATATGAGCAGCCCTCATGTTTGACCCAGGAGATTGTACCACAAGACGGTGTAATAAAGGAACCATAGCCAGATCTTGCTCATGAGCAAACTTGTGAGAAACAAAAGAATGTGAAGCACCAAAATCAAACAAAACTCGTGCAGGAACTAAGTTAACAGGAAGCATACCCATGACAACTCCAGGTGCATGCTCAGCTTGAGCGGCGTTGACACAGTTGGCACGAGCAACCGTAGACCCCGGCTTAGTGTTGATGTTGAGAGCCCGAGGTGGAGGTGCACGAATCATAGGAGCACTTGCCGCAGGTCTTGGAGGTGGTGGTGGAAGAGCTTTGTTGTTCATTGGACAATTCCAGTGCTGATGCCCAGTGTTTCCACAAGTATAGCAAGCACCAGGTGGACGTGGAGCAACGTAGCCAGGGACTCCGCCAGGGGCTCCAGGGTAGTTGTGGTTGTAGCCCCTGGGAGCCGCAGTGAAGGAGTTTGGTGGCCTTGGTGCGTAGCTTGAAGGTCTTGGTGGAGCAGGGAGCGACGGTGGGGTGTTAGGAACCCAGACACGACGCTTAGAAGGAGCTGTCATAGCAGAAGAGCTTGCTGTATCACGGCTGTGTTTCTTTGACTCCTCAAACACTTCCCTACTTGCTTCTTCCTGTAGAGCTGTGTGTTGAAGTTCCAGGAAAGATGCTGGCCTTGCATGAGTGATTGCATATTTGATGGAAGCATTGAGGCCTTGCCGAAACCTCTTTTGCTTCTTCTTGTCATCAGAGATCTCATCGCCACCATAACGAGACAGGTTCATGAAGTTTCTGATGTAGGTGTTGACATTGTCAGTTCCCTGCTTGAGGTTGAGAAACACTTCCTTCATCCTTTCCATGACAATTTCTGACAGATATTGCTCTTTGAAAGCAGCAGTGAACCGCTCCCAAGTAGGCTGAAAACCAGAAAGATCTGGCTTGAGGTAATTTTCCCACCAGAGAGCTGCATCTCCTTCAGAAGGTGAGTAGCACACTTGACCCATTCTTGCTCGGGAACATCCGCAGTCATCAGCAACCTTGACACTCACGAAGCCAATCATCCGCATCAAGTGGTTGATCAGACACTTCGAATTGACTGTGGGTTGAACTTGAGAAAACTCTTGATGTCTCCTCGCTTGGGAGGGTGGAGGTAGCGGAGCAAACTCATTCCTCCTCACTCTTTCCTCGAAGCGCTGCTGGTTCTGCTGCATAGTGCCCAAAGCATTTGCAATACTTGCCAAAGCAGCCCCGAGTTTAGGTGGTATATCCTCCTCAGAACGGCGTGGTGGTGCCATCCTGTGATTGATATAAAACACAAGTCAGTACTATAATGGAGAATGATAATAATCCAAAATTAGTACCAAATGGAATTAATCAAGATTAAAGAATGCAATACACTGAGGTGATATTAAAATATCAACAAAGTTCAAGGCAACTAGAAGATATTAAGCATAACACACACGACTGAACAAGGAGTGTGGTATACAAACTAACAAAGAAAAAATTTCCGCAAATTTCGGCATTAAAATACCACTATATGCGCAAAACCACTTAACGAATCAAGATTAGTAACTATACTAGTTCAATATACAAAAGCAAATGACATAAGTAGTGGTATGGTCGTGACTCCATCCCGCACTCAAATCATTACTCCACACATGAATCAGTAAAACACATATCCCAAAAACTTCTTCTTAAGAGGAACCTAAAGATTGGTCACTACGGAAACGAACACCCCAACAAGATAACGTCGGATACAAAGAGTAAGATAGATCGCATCGGTGTACAACGAATCAGAATAGATCGCGTCGGTTTACAAAGGCCTGTCGGTATGGAATGTACCAACAGTTGATAACCAAAGGCAGATAGTGATAACATTTGGATGCAACAGATAGACAAGGAATTCACACACACACACACAAACACAAACCCAACCTATGGTACTACGGAACCCAGAACACGTGAATCCTAGTTTGAATTTTAGAAGAGGATTGAAAACATTACACTTCCTTACCAGAAAAGGGTGGGTGGGTGGGTAAGAAGAAAAATGGAAGCAGTCCTACTCTCACGTTTGTTTTTCCCTAGTATACATAACTACCAAAATATTTGCTAGACAGACAACGACCATTTTGGCTGAGACCCTGAAGGGCGGGATGGCTCTGATACCAATTGTAACTACCTCGGTGAATTACGCTCTTAGTTAATGCCTGGATGAACGAAAGTGGTTAAAATAGTACGGTGGGGCCCAGGGCCACTCACGGTAGACCTTTCGGCCGTCCTAAACACTTTCAAGACAACGGGACAAGAACGAGTCGGCGTAATCGGCAGGCGAAGGGATCAACTACATACACAAATGAGTATGTATGCAAGCCACATACAACAGTCCTCAGAGCCATTCCATCTAAAAGAAATAGAAATATTGCAACGCCATACGGCAAGATCCAAATGTCCTAGATAGTTATAATAATTTAGGATAGCTCCTCATACATCACACATCAGAGTATCAGGCGGAAGCGGAAAACAAGATCCGAGTACGGATAAGAAGCAAATTGGCATAAGATGCCCCATAAATAAACACATCCCGCCCACAGATCACACGGATCCCCGTTCCCGGAATCTCTACACCGAATGATCGTTGCCAACATCATCTGTCTCTTCCACCCATTATCCATCTTGCGGGTACACCTGTTCATCTGAATCAAACAATTTATCGGGTGAGACCCTAGGGGTACTCAGCAAGTCTTTATGCCACTAAAGGGGACACAACCTGGGGTGACGCAATTGCAGCAAAAGATAATACCTAACAATTCTATAGATACTCGCTAACCTTCCGCCTAACCAATGATAGACGGAAGTCCGTGAATTAAGAACAACAGTTATAACATTATAATTAACAGATCCATCCTCCTCCTCGCTTACCAACGAGGAAGCGGACGAACAACCCCCATCATCCGTTGGTAGTTTTATTAACCATTCCATGAGTATTGCACTATTTACTAGTCAAGTACTTAGTCAATTTAGAAACGGTACTTTCGTTATACTTGTCTATGATCGAGAAACTGTGCTCCAAGTCGTCCATAACCGCGGACACGGCTTTTAGAAAAGTTTACCCGGCAGGGGTGCACGAATAGCAACACACACTCGATCAACCTCGGAAAAACCAAATCAAAACCCAACGAGGCATTCACGACAAAGCAATCACAGGATTCAGAAATATTCAGGGGGCCACCCCATTAAGCTACCCGCAACGAAGTTGGCTGGCTCCGAGATGGACCAAAGGTTTGTGTGGACGGCGGTAAACGACTGGGAACCCGAAAATGTGACTGGGCCTTGTCGATACAGCGAAAACGAGTCACGATCCAAACAGTATAGGTGCTCCTCGCATAAATCTTAAATAAAGCAGTAACATGGCATAATTACAGAATAGTATAAAAGCCCCAAACTAATTGTGGCCCAAGAAAATAAGAATGAGTCAAGCTCTGGCTCAGGGGGGTCCATAAGGCCTCCGGACGTGGATAGTGCGAATAGTCAAGGAATAGGAATCAAGTACTCGGGGTCCTACGGGACACAAGTGAGCATGAAAAACCAATAGCAGATATTGCTCACGGTTGCCTCTTTCATTAGTTTATCCCAGTTACTACTCAGGTTAAGTTGTTTAGTCACCTTCGTTTCTTCATCATACACTCACTATACCCTACACATGCTTTTCTACGACTCGCATGGCTCAAACACCTCCTGTATTAATGGCTCATGGATGGAGGAACAAGATTCGGTGGGGGGGTTAAAAGTAAAGGGCTAGCTGCAGTACTTGGGATTCATTTAATGCAATCACTGACTCGATGATGCAAGAATAGATAGAAACCAATAAGTACTGTATGTATGCAAGCATGTGTATAGTGCCTGCCTGGCAGCTCAGTGAAGCGAGGAGAGATGGATCTGAGGGTAGTACTCCTGTGATTCCTGGTAATTCTCCTGCTGGGCGTCTATTCGAAGAAGAACCAAACAAACAAGGGCCAACATAAATAAAGTGCACAAGCATATGAATTAAAATGCAACAAGCAACAAGCATGCCATGATGAATGATGCACAATTTACATGGCATTAAAGTAGCATGGCAAAGGTGAGGTGTGGATACAAGAAATAAAGCATTTATTATTTATTTACCCAAGTTTTATTGTCATAAACAGTTCAGATTTTATAACAACATGATGCATGCTTCAATTCAGAACAAGGACTGCATAATAGAACGGGCTCGTCGCGCTGATCGATTTAGACATATTATTTGTCAAATTTGGAGTTATAAAACAAAAGTTATTAATTAAATAAGGAAAAGGGCATTTTATTGTAATTTTAATCATCTCGAAATTTAAAGTGTTCAAAATATATTTTGAAGGGCATATTTGAATTCCTCACATTTTTCTGATTCCAAAACATATATTATGTATTATTTGGATTTGTATTTTAAAAATTATTTGAATCTGATTTGAATTTGAATTTAAATCAATTTGAAAAGATTTAATTAAAAACAGACGCAGGAAAAACTTTTGTTACTCAGGCGAAATCAGCCCCAGTCACTGACGGGTGGGCCTTTGCGCTGACTGGGCCACGCGCGCGGGGGGAAAACTTTTGTTCACGGGCGCGGGCTAGCCACTGGACTGGGGGGGGTGGGCCAACTGGCGCAGGCCCACATGACAGCGGCGAGGGAGACAGGGGCTGACAGGTGGG
>CAJUXJ010002053.1:0-18256 GCA_910589775.1 Avena eriantha
CTAGTGTATCCTTATGTGGTTTGTGAGAAGAACACAAATACAATGACTCTAGTTGTGGTTGATGAACAGAACACACATGCAATGACACTGGTGGATCCATATGTGGTTTGTGGAAAGAACAGACATGAAATGACTCTAGTTGTGGTTCATGAAAAGAACAGACATGTAATAACCCTGGTGGATCCATATGTGCTTTGTGGAAACAACAGACATGCAATGACTCTAGCTGTGGTTCATGAAAAGAACAAACATGCAATGACGCTGGTGGATCCATGTGTGGTTCATGACAAGAACACACATCCAATGACACCGGTGGATCCTTATGTGGTTTGTGAGCAGAACATACATGCAATGACACTGGCCGTGGTTCATGAGAAGAACACACATCAATGACACTGGTGTATCCTTATGTGGTTTGTGAAAAGAACACATAGGCAATGACTCTAGCTGTGGTTCATGAA
Organism: Avena eriantha; assembly: GCA_910589775.1. NCBI lineage: Eukaryota > Viridiplantae > Streptophyta > Magnoliopsida > Poales > Poaceae > Avena > Avena eriantha. Next base: position 462 of record CAJUXJ010002053.1, read on the forward strand.
AAGAACACACATGCAATGACACCAGTGGATCCATTTGTGCTTCATGAGAAGAACACACATGCAATGACACTGGGTGTGGTTCATGAAAAGAACAGACATGCAATGACACTGGTGGATCCTTATGTGGTTTGTGAGAAGAACTGACATGCAATGACTCTAGCTATGGTTCATGAAAAGAACACACATGCAATGTCACTGGTGGATCCATGTGTGGTTCATAAAAAGAAAAGACATGCAATGACACTGGGGGATCCATGTGTGGTTTGTGGAAAGAACAGACATGCGATGACTCTAGCTGTGGTTCATGAAAAGAACACACATGCAATAAGACTGGTGGATCCATGTGTGTTTTGTGAAAAGAACATATATGCAATCAAACTAGGTGGATCCATGTTTGGTTTGTTTAGAGGAACAGACATGCATTGACACTACGTGTGGGTTGTGAGAAGAACGCACATCCAATGATACTCGTGGATCCCTATGTGGTTTGTGAGAAGAACTGACATGCAATGACTCTAGCTATGGTTCATGAAAAGAACACAGATGCAATGACACTGGTGGATCCATGTGTGGTTTGTGAAAAGAACAGACATGCAATCACACTAGGTGGATCCATGTGTGGTTCACGAAAAGAACAGACTTGCAATGACACTGGTGTATCTATGTGTGGTTTGTGAGAAGAACATACATCCAATGACAATGGGTGTGCTTCATGAAAAGAACACACATCCAATGGCACTGGGTGTGGTTCATGAGAAGAACACACATCCAATGACACTGGTGGATCCATGTGTAGTTTGTGAGAAGAACACACATCCAATGACACTGGGTGTGGTTCATAAAAAGAACACACATCCAATCACACTGGTGGATCCATGTGTGGTTCTTGAGAAGAACATACATGCCATGACACTAGGTGTGGTTCATGAAAGGAACAGACATGCAATGATACTAGTGGATCCATGTGTGGTTTGGTTAGAAGAACACACATGCAATGACTCTAGCTGTGGTTCATGAACAGAACAGACATGCAATGATACTGGTGGATCCCTATGTGGTTTGTGGAAAGAATAGACATGCAATAACTCTAGGTGTGGTTCATGAAAAGAACAAACATGCAATGACAGTGGTGGATCCATGTGTGGTTCATGACAAGAACACACATCCAATGACACTGGTGGATCCTTATGTGGTTTGTGAGAAGAACATACATGCAATGACACTGTCCGTGGTTCATGAGAAGAACACACATGCAATGACACTGGTGTATCCTTATGTGGTTTGTGAGAAGAACACACATGCAATGACTAGGTGTGGTTCATGAAAAGAACACACATGCAATGACACTAGTGGATCCATGTGTGCTTCATGAGAAGAGCACACATGCAATGACACTGGGTGTGGTTCATGAAAAGGACAGACATGCAATGACACTGGTGGATCCTTATGTGGTTTGTGAGAAGAACTGACATGCAATGACTCTAGCTATGGTTCATGAAAAGAACACACATGCAATGTCACTGGTGGATCCATGCGTGGTTCATAAAAAGAACAAACATGCAATGCCACTGGGGGATCCCTGTGTGGTTTGTGGAAAGAACAGACATGCGATGACTCTAGCTGTGGTTCATGAAAAGAACACACATGCACTGACACTGGTGGATCCATGTGTGTTTTGTGAAAAGAACATACATGCAATCAAACTAGGTGGATCCATGTGTGGTTTTTTTAGAGGCACAGACATGCAATGGCACTGGGTGTGGTTCATGAGAAGAACACACATCCAATGATACTGGTGCATCCATGTGTAGTTTGTGAGAAGAACACACATCCAATGACACTGGGTGTGGTTCATGAAAAGAACACACATCCAATGAAACTGGTGGATCCATGTGTGGTTCTTGAGAAGAACATACATGTAATGACACTAGGTGTGGTTCATGAAAAGAACATACATGCAATGACACTGGTGTACCTATATGTGGTTTCTGAGAAGAAGATACATCCAATGACAGTGGGTGTGGTTCATGAAAAGAACACACATCCAATGGCACTAGGTGTGGTTCATGAGAAGAACACACATCCAGTGACACTGGTGGATCCATGTGTAGTTTGTGAGAAGAACACACATCCAATGACACTGGGTGTGATTCATGAAAAGAACACACATCCAATGACACTGGTGGATCCATGTGTGGTTCTTGAGAAGAACATACATGCAATGACACTGGGTGTGGTTCATGAAAAGAACAGACATGCAATGATACTAGTGGATCCATGTGTGGGTTGTTTAGAAGAACACATATGCAATGACTCTAGCTATGGTTCATGAACATAACAGACATGCAATGACACTGGTGGATCCATACGTAGTTTGTGGAAAGAACAGACATGCAATGAATCTAGCTGTGGTTCATGAAAATAACACACATGCAATAACACTGGTGTATCCATGTGTGGTTTGTGAGAAGAAAAGACATGCAATCACACTGGGTGTGGTTCATGAAAAGAACACACATCCAATGACACTGGTGGATCCATGTGTGGTTCTTCAGAAGAACATACATGCAATGACACTGGGTGTGGTTCATGAAAAGAACAGACATGCAATGATACTAGTGGATCCATGTGTGGTTTGTTTAGATGAACACACATGCAATGACTCTAGTTGTGGTTCATGAACAGAACAAACATGCAATGACACTGGTGGATCCATATGTGGTTTGTGGAAAGAAAAGACATGCAATGACTCTAGCTGTGGTTCATGAAAAGAACACACATGCAATAACACTGGTGTGTCCATGTGTGGTTTGTGAGAAGAAAAGACATGCAATCACACGTCCAATGACACTGGTGGATCCTTATGTGGTTTGTGAGAAGAACATACATGCAATGACACTGGCCGTGGTTCATGAGAAGAACACACATGCAATGACACTGGTGTATCCTTATGTGGTTTGTGAGAAGAACACACATGCAATGACTCTAGCTGTGGTTCATGAAAAGAACACACATGCAATGACACTAGTGGATCCATGTGTGCTTCATGAGAAGAACACACATGCAATGACAATAGGTGTGGTTCATGAAAAGAACAGACATGCAATGACACCGGTGGATCCTTATGTGGTTTGTGAGAAGAACTGACATGCAATGACTCTAGCTATGGTTCATGAAAAGAACACACATGCAATGTCATTGGTGGATCCATGTGTGGTTCATAAAAAGAACAGACATGCAATGACACTGGGGGATCCATGTGTGGTTTGTGGAAATAAATGACATGCAATGACTCTAGCTATGGTTCATGAAAATAACATAGATGCAATGACACTACTGGATCCATGTGTGGTTTGTGAAAAGAACAGACTTGCAATCACACTAGGTGGATCCATGTGTTGTTCATGAAAAGAACAGACATGCAATGACACTGGTGTACCTATGTTTGGTTTGTGAGAAGAACATGTCGTCGGTTTGAGGACAAGTACGCCATGAGGGGATCCTCGAGGCATGCGGGAGAGAAGGGTGTGAGACGTTCGGTGTTCCGGGACGGTGAGCACACAAGTTTACCTAGGTTCGAATCCGCTGGCTTTGGACGGACCCTACTCCTGCTAGCAATCCAGTAATACGGCAGAGCCGGAATATGGGTTCGAGGGTTTTGCCTGTGCGAGTTGAGATTTTAGACTATTGAGGTGTCTGGTGTTCTTGCCCTAAAGGCTCTCCCTAGGACGGCTTATATAGATATCCGGCCTAGGGTTTACAGGAGAGATCAATCCGGCTACGACTAAGAGTTGGTTACAGAGTACATCTTGAACTACAAGTAACATTATGGGCCTAAGTCAATATGTCTTTTGGGCCTTCCCGTAGTCGGATTGGACTCCGTCTTCTCTCCCTAACTAGGCCGCCTGTGAAGCAAAGCTCTAACCCGAAGTGGGCCACCCTGATCAGTGAGGATCTGTGAGGATACCCGGAAAGTATATCCCCAACAGTAGCCCCCGGAGGCCTCCAAGATCCAAAGTCGGATTTTATCATCGTCTAGCCTAATCTTCGGCTTGCAGAATCTTGAAGGGTTCCTGAAACTTCACAACAAAAAATACGATCCGGGTCTTAAAAGTAAGTCAGACCTTTCAATTAGTTACTCGGATTTTCCAGCTCTCTTTTAAACTAAGCCGAAACTTGGTCTGTAACGCCACCTGACACAAGCATGGTCCAGTCACGTCATCTGACAGACGTTCCGTCAGCACAACCGTTGGTGGGTCCGTAGTTCGTGGAACCGAGGCGCCGTTTCAATGCGTGCGTGGAGATCGAGGCGACGCAATCATCGTGCGGGCCCTTCCCAGTTTTTTCCACGGCACGTGGCAATTAAACTGTAGCGTTTGCACAAATCTTGGCGCAGGTAGGTGGATATAAGGGGTTTAGATTTCTTCTTCTCCTCTCCACTAGTCCTTCGCTGTTCCTTTCTTCCCAATCCTCCAGCGCGCCCAGAGCCTTTTCGTCCTCTTCCCACAGAGCTCCTAGCGCTGCCACTTTAAGGTCACCCTTTTCCACCGAAGAGAAAATGGCTTCATCTTCCTCTTCCTCTCTAGCGGCGGCGGTGGCAGCGTCGGCGGAAGAAACTGCGGAGAAAGAAAGCTTCCGGGGAATCTGGATCGCCTACACCCTCGACGACGACGGCCTCAAAAACGTGGGGAAGGAGGGGCTTCTCGCCGCCGGCGACTGGAGGAGCGGTTTTGGCGAAACCGTCCCCAATCCACGCGAGGGCGAGCGCGTCCACTTCGGCACCCATCTAGACCGAGGTTTGTCCTTTCCTCCCTCGGAGTTCTTCTCCGAGGTGATTGACCACTATGGAGTTCAACTCCATAATCTTCCTCCCAATTCTCTTCTAGAGATGAGCGCATATGCTGCACTTTGCGAGGGCTTTCTCGGCATTAGGCCGAGTTTGCTTCTCTTCCGGTACTATTTCCATGTCCGGAGAAATTCCATTACTGCCGGTGTTCCTTATATCACCGGTACCGTTAGTTTTTCTGTTAGACGAGACCGGGCATATCCCAAAAATTTCTGCCAGTGACTCGGTCAAACAGTGGCCGGCCAATTTTTTCTATCATAGGGATATTCCGGCTCTTGGCAAAGCCACTGCTTTGCCGGCTTTTGTCGACGGAGCCGCCACAACCCAGCCTTCCTGGGATGAGGCCGCTCTGGCTCTCACCGACGATCTGATCCTCGCTAAGAGGCAGATCGAATATCTTATCAAGCACAAGGCTCTCAGAGGATCCGACTTAGTCCAGTGCTGGGTCGCACGTCGGATCCAGCCACTTCAGTACCACGGGGATAGACTGATGCACTCCATCACGTCTTCCAAAAAAGACTCTCTCCGCATCAGCCCCAAAGCCTACACCATCCAAGGTTACATAAGCCAGATCAAATGGCTGATCAAGGAGCGGATCGAGAGGAAAATTCCAGAGATTTCTCTGGACATGCACACGGCGGAAAACCCCGTGGTAGCGGTAAGCTTCCATCAGTACACCTTTTGTGTGTTTCAATCTTTTGAGTTATATACTGCAATGCTGATATGTTTTCTTGTTTTCAGCTTGCTGATCTCCCCGAGTCGGAGCTTGCTCCACTCGAAGGATATCCTCCTGAGTTTTCTCAGGAGACTGAAGTGGTCCCATTGCCGGACCTTGCGCTCAAGAAGCGCAAAGCTCCGACAGTGGCTATTGGCACAAAGGAAGTGCCCGTTGTGAAGAGGTAACTTTCATTCACAATTTCCGCCTTTGTACCTTTCTTGAATTTCTTTCTGAGATGTAATATTTCCGACTTTACTACATTCTCAGAGCAAAGCCTCTCATCAAGGGTAAGATGAAGGGGATTCTTGCAAAGCCCCTGCGACAGATGAAGCTTACCATAGCTTCCCCTGCCACGGATCCTTCGACTCCTGCCCCTCAACATTCTGCAACACCGGTGATTACGCCTTCTCCGGTTGTTGTAGAAGATCCGGCTCCTCCAACGGCGCCTGTGATCCTTGGATCGCACACTGACGTCACCGTGGGTGCGTCAGCTCAAGATAAGGGTGAACCCTCTCCGGGTAATGATCCCTCGGCTGAAGTCTTCGCCGACAACCTCCTCAGCAATCCCGGACTTGCCAAGTTTGGCTTATCCCGGAAGTCCGCAGAGGAGATCCAGCGGCTGGCCAGGAACGAACTAGTGTAGCCCCCAAAGCTCGTGCTGATATTTAGCAAAAAATATTAGCCCGAGTCTTAAGTAGCTTTCTGACTTTGGGTATTCTGACTTACAGAAAGTGTATTCCTATAGCCATGAATTGTTAAAAAATGTCTGTGATAAGCGGAGAGAAATCAAAGTTGTCCGTCTTAAAAATGCTGAGCTGAAGTTAGCCAAGGATGAAGTCGAAGGTAAACATCTCGAGATTCAAACCTTGTCTTTTACTTTTTTCAATGTCTTTTTGTCTTACAGCGTTGGTGAAACAATCCATCGCTATGATTGAAGAGGCCGAGAACCTCAAGACCTTGGTGGTGGAGAACAAGGGACTTCGCCAAGAGCTGGATAAGCTCAAGGCGGATCATGAAAGGAGCATAGCTCAAGTCCTCGAGTCCTCCTCCATGGCCACTGAAGAGTGCGATCTCAAGATTGCCGCTCAAGTTAAGGTTATCTCGGACCTCAAGAATGAGGTTGGCAGAGAAAAGGATATCTCCCAGGCGCTCCGGGCTGAACTCCAGAGTCTTCGGGAGGAGAAAGCCAAGATTGACGACGTCATTCTTGGTATGTTTCATTTATCTGACTTATCATTTCTTCGACTTTCATCAATGTCGGTTTTTTCATATCCTTGTTTTGTGTATAGGTCCTTTGAATTTGACGGACTCCTCCTCGTCCGAACCAGTCACTCACCGGCTTACCCAAGTCGGTGATCTTCTTCATGACTACCGCCAGTCTCTTGAGGACATTGGCGTGTCTCTCAGGATTTCGGACATGCCAAGCATGTCGGACTTCTAGGTGTGGGAGAAGGCCAAGGAGATGCCGCAACTCGTTCGGGACTGGAACATGTCCTACGCGCGGACTGCTGCGCAGAACGCTCTCACCATGGTCATGAGCCACCATGGGAACATGGAGATATGGCAAGTGACCAGAGGGTACTGCAAAGTAGATGAAGACGGCCAGGAGCAAGACCTTGAAGCCATCATGCACTCTTGTGCCGGATATGGGTGCCATGTAGCTGATCTGACCAGCTAGGAGACGCCCTTCTTCACCCGCGTGGATACTCCGCCACCTCCTCTAGAAGACGCCGAAGAAGTTTGCGATGATGAACGGACCAACTCGGATCCGGACATCTCGGCATGATATCAGCGATCCGACGGTTCCTTCATCTCCTCCTGCATCATAGATCAGAAAACTATGTATTATTCTAGAAAGACATGATGCGTTTTGTAAATATTAAGTACTATGACTTTTGCTAGTGCTAAGTTTTTTATCTACTCAGCACTTTTTTGTCTTAGACTATTTTGCGTGCCTGAAATGTTTTCATAAGCACTTAGAATATTCCGTCTCTACTTATCGTTTATCTGGCTTTCCGCCTCGTCCCTTTCGTGAGCCGGCTAAACCTTCAGCCGGAAACTTTGCCGAGCAATGGAGCTCAATTGCTAAACCAGTTTAAACTCGAAAACAAAGCCGGCTTCCAGTACCCACAATTCACTACTCGGAAGATACCCGCATCCAACAATCAGACAAATAACCCAAGTAAAGACTAGACTTTTTTTAGAGTTATACCCGAAGGTAGCAGTTTTAGAATCGGAAATCTAAACCAGAACGAACATGAGCATAAAGTACTTTCAAGCATTATGGGATTTTTGACTATGACATGATTATTAGGAAATAAGATGGTAAAAACTTCTCAGGAAAACTTTGAGGTAACCAAAACTTTTATTTCTCACAGAGCATGTACATATGTATGATTACAAAGAAAGATAAACTAAGAATAAAAGGAACGTAGCTGAGCAATATTCCACAGTCTGTCTAACTCATCCGGATTTGTACTGCCTCCAGCTCTCTTTCTCTTCTTAGTAGCAAGTCTTTCTTTGACTGGCCTCATGTCAATTAAGTAGTATGACCCATTGTGCAATACTCGACTAACTAAAAAGGGCCCTTCCCATATTGGGGAAAGTTTGTGCTTTCTTTGTTGCACAAGCCGGAGAACCAAATCACCTTTATTGAAGGATCTAGTTCGGACTCTCTGGCTATGATACTTGCGTAACTTCTGCTGATAGACTGTAGATCTCATTTCAGCAACGACGCGAACTTCTTCGACTAAGTCAAGATCATTTTGTCGAGAAATCTCGGCATCCTCTTCGATATACGCGGCCACTCTAGGAGAAGTATGAATCAAATCACTAGGAAGAACAGCTTCTGCGCCATAGACCAAGAAGAAATGTGTATATCCTGTTGACCTGTTCGGAGTTGTTCGCAAACTCCAAATTACAGAGGGTAGTTCCTCTGCCCAAGCCCCCATAGCACGTCTCAGTGGTGCTTCGAGTCTTGGTTTCAAGCCTTGTAGAATTAAACCGTTTGCTCTTTCGACTTGTCCGTTATCTTGTGGATGTGCGACTGACACAATGTCAAGCCGGATATTTTGCTCGTCGCAGAATTCAGCCAACTCTCCCATGGAAAAGTTACTCCCGTTGTCCGTGATAATGCTATGCGGATAACCATACCAGATTATAACATTCTCGACAAATCTTTTGGCTGTTGCTCCATCACAACTAGTGACAGGTTTAGCCTCCATCCATTTCGTGAATTTATCCACCATCACTAAGAGGTGAGTAAATCCACTTGGAGCTTGTTTAAAATGTCCTACCATATCAAGCCCCCAGACTACAAAAGGCCATGTTATAGGTATTGTTCGCAGCTGATCAGCCGGAACATGAGCTTGCTTGGCGTACTTTTGGCAGCCTTTGCATGTCTTGATTAATCGTTTGCCATCTGCCTGAGCTGTAAGCCAGAAAAAACCATGTCGAAAAGCTTTTCCCACTAAAGATTTGGCTGCAGCGTGGTGACCACACTCGCCTTCATGGATTTCTCTTAAGATTTCCACTCCTTCTTTCGGAGATACACATCGCTGAAAAACCCCAGAAACACTCCGTTTATGGAGCTCACCTTTAACAATAGTATAGTCTTTTGTTCGTCGGATAATCTGCCGGCTCAGCACCTCGTCTTCGGGTAATTTGCCATCTACCAAGTAATCAAGGTAGGGTCGAGTCCAGCTAGGAATTACAGCCAGAACTGCTATTAAAGGTGAGTCGGATTTGGTCGGATAATCCTCATCTACTCCCTTTATCGACGGAACTTTGAGGTGCTCTAAAAATGCGCCATCCGGAACCTCTTTCCGTGCAGAGCCTATTCGAGATAGTGCATCTACTTCCTTGTTTTCTGCTCGAGGGATGTGTTGAACTTCAAACCCCTCGAACGATTTAGATAGATCATCCACGACAGCTTTATATGCTGCCATGTGCTTATTTGCATTACAAATATCCGAGACTTGCTAAGCAACAAGATCCGAATCTCCATAACACATCAAACGTCGGATGCCAATATTCTTAGCAATCCGGATTCCATGCAGCAGTGCTTCATACTTGGCAATGTTGTTTGTCGCTGTGAAGTGGATCTGCAATACGTATAAAAGTTTATCTCCTTGGGGTGATTTGAGCACTACGCCAGCCCCCGAGCCCCCTCGAGCCTTGGACCCGTCGAAAAAGAGGGTCCAATATTCCGACTCAAGGAGGACCATATTCTCCTTGGTCTCTGTCCAATCAGCGACAAAGTCGGCAAGGATCTGGGATTTGATTGCTGTCCGGGGTCTGTACTCAATATTGAAAGCTGCAAGCTCTATGCCCCATTTGGCGACGCGTCCTGTGGCATCGCTATTGTTGATTATATCTCTCATGGGAGCTTTGCTCACCACGATAATTGGGTGCTCCTGAAAATAGTGTCGTAACTTACGAGATGCTAGAAAAACACCGTAAGCCAGCTTTTGATAGTGCAGATACCGCTGTTTTGATTCTGTCAGGACCTCGCTGACAAAGTACGTTGGACGCTGCACCAGGTGTTCCTGAATTTCTTCTGGTCTCTCCACCACCATAACTATACTGACAACCCTACTTTTCGCAGCAATGTAAAGCAACATAGGTTCCTGAGGTTCCGGCGCTGCAAGGATAGGAGCAGATGAGGGTACTTCTTCAGGTCTTGTAGTGCAGCTTCAGGTTCGTCAGTCCAGACAAAATCCTTGGTTTTCTTTAGGAGTTTGTATAATGGTGCGGCTCTTTCACCAAGCCGGCTTACAAATCGACTGACCGCAGCAATGCAACCAGTTAATCTTTGTACGTCCTTTAGGCAAGTTGGCCTGGAAATATTGAGAATAGCCTTGATCTTGTCACGGTTCACCTCTATGCCTCGTTGAGACACGATAAAACCTAACAATTTTTTGGCTGGTATTCCAAAGAAGCATTTCTTCGGGTTAAGCATGATGTTATATTTTCGTAAATTCCCGAACGTCTCCTCTAAGTCAGAAATCAATGTTTCCTTCTTTTTGGACATGACCGCGATATCATCCACGTATGCATGTACATTGCGTCCGACTTGATCATGGAGGCAACGCTGCATCGTGCGCTGGTACGTAGCTCCTGCGTTCTTTCGCCCAAAGGGCATCGTAACATAACAGAAGGTTCCGAAAGGGGTTATGAACGCAGTCTTGATTTTGTCAGATTCCTTCATCTGGATTTGGTGATAACCGGAATATGCATTGAGAAAACAGAGGAGTTCCGAGCCTGCCGTAGAATCGATAACTTGATCAATTCTAGGCAGAGCGAACGGATCTTTTGGACAAGCCTTGTTCAAGGTAGTATAATCAACACACATCCTTAAATCAGTGGTGTCCTTTTTAGGGACCATTACATGGTTGGCCGACCAATCAGTATGCATGACCTCTTCTATGAATCCGGCTAACTCGAGCCGCGCTAGTTCCTTACCTATTGCCTTACGCTTTTCATCACCAAACCGTCGTAAGGACTGTTTGACGGGTTTAGCGCTCGGGTTTACATTTAGAGAGTGCTCGGCAAGTTCCCCAGGTACTTCGGTCATGTCAGATGGCTGCCATGCGAAGATATCTTGATTTGCTCGGAGGAACTTGACGAGCGCGCTTTCCTATGCGCTACTTAGGCTTGCGCCTATCTGGGTCACCTTTGAGGGGTTATCATCCTTCAATGGCGTCGTCTTCATCTCTTCTGATGCCTTGAACTCCGGATTTGGCTTTGTCACCTCCTTCTTTGTCGCGGGCATCTTGGACGGATCTATGCTCTTCTTGATCTCCTGGTACTCCTGGGCGTGCAGCACGGCTTCAGCAAAGGCGGCATTTCCATCCTCGCACTCTCGCGCTTTCTTCGGGTCTCCCCTGATGGTGATCACGCCGTTGGGACCTGGAATTTTCATCATATTGTAAATGTAACACTGACGAGCCATAAAATCCCAGTAAGCCGGACGTCCGAATATACCGTGGTATGCGCTCTTGAACGGGACCACTTCGAAGGAAAGTGCCTCCGTTCGATAATTTTTTGGTGTTCCAAAAGTAACATCCAAAGTGATCTCTCCCAGGGAGTTAGCTTGTCTTCCTGGGACAACTCCGTGAAAAATCACAGAGCTATGGTTAAGCTGTGTTTCCGAGATCTTCATCCGGCGTAGCGTTTCTACATAGAGAATATTGATGCTGCTACCACCGTCCATGAGGGTCTTGGAGAAACCATAACCGTCAATAAGTGGATTGACGATTAAGGCATATTTTCCTCGCCTATGTAGTTTAGGCGGATGATCAACGCGGTCAAACGTTATTGCCACTTCCGACCAGTCCAAATACTGAGGGACAGCTGGAACTATTGTGTTGAGCTCGTGGAGAACTGCTTTCTTGACCTTTGCTGGTTGAGATCCGAGGAAGGTGACGCAAGTGTCCTTCTTGGTAGGAAAAGTTTTCTTCCCTTCCGACTTGGGATTTGAAGTGTCGGCTTCCTCCATGTCGGAATCTTCCTTGGTCTCTTTGTCCTTTTCGGGATTTTTCTTTCCCTTCTTCCGCTTAGCTTTGTAGCCCGCGGTATCATCTCTCTTGATGTTGTCATTAAAACGACATTCAGCGTTGGTGTGGGACGATCCCCCATTGGCGTCCAAGTGATGCACACATGGGTTATTGGCAATGTCGGCCCAAGTGTAGGTTTTACCTGGTTGTTGCTCTCCTCTACCTTGGACCCTTGATGTCCCACGGCCACGCCCGCGGCCTCCGTCGTGCCCTCCTCGTCCTCCAGATCCGGAAACAGTAGTGACTACTACCGTCTCCGCGTTGGGGTTTTCTTCCGAGGTGTTTTTGCGCTTCTGAGCCTGTTGCTTTGTCTTTGCTGACTGAGGTACAGCCAGGACGTTAAGCAATCCCTCTGCATCATCGTCAGCATCTGCATACTTGCTCGCCGTTTCTATTATCTCTCCCAGATCAGTAACCTTGTCACACTTCAAGCGATGGCGCAGTAAACCAATTGGGAGACCTAAAATGAAAGCTTCAATCGCAGTTTGATCATTTACTCGCTCGCAGGAGTTTTTGGTGTCAATCCATCGTCCGAGATAATCTCGGCAAGTTTCTCCGGCTTTCTGGGTGCAATGTTGTAGGTCTCCAACCGTATAGGGCCTCCGATATGTGCCTTCGAAATTCCGAAAGAACGCATTTTGTAAGTCATACCAGTTGTGGATGGTGTTCGCCGGAAGTTCATTGATTCATGATCGGGCCGTCTTCCGCAACATAAGTGGGAGATATCGGGTTGCGACCAGGCTGTTTCCACCTTTGGCGATGCAGCAAGCTTGGAAGAAGTCCTGTAACCAGGTGTCTGGCCGAGCAATGCCGTCGTAGGCTTGAATATGTCTTGAGATTGCAAATCCTTCCGGGAATTTTGTAGCTCTGATGCGTGGTCCGAAGCACTTTGGGCCCACGTACACGTCATCGTTTTCGTAGCGCCGAGCCTCTGTGTTGGAGTTGATCATGTGCCTTGCGTCGTTCAGGGATAGGGATCGTCCCGAATATCGGCTGTTGCTGCGGTGCCTTGGAGCCGGACTTCGGCTTCTACCACCACGTCCTCCGCCATGTCGTCCTCCTTGACCTCCTTGTGGGCCATTGTGATAACTGTGTTGTGGAGAGGGTGGTGCAGCTGGGTTGTTTCCGGCTGATCGCCGGCCTCCGTCCGGAGCGTCATTATTCCGGTTCCGGGGAGGTTCTTGACTGTGACGAGCCCCCTGCCGGTTTGTGCCAGCGTGGTTTCCGTCGTTCCTTCGTCCGTCGTTCCCACCATGGTAAGGCTCAGCCGGACGGTTTTCATGTCTAGGAGGTGGCATTTTCTGACGATCCTCCTCCCGACATTTCTCTTTATCTTCTCCCCTTCGATCGTTGGATTCTCGTCGGGAGGGTTCTTCGGATTCAGTGCAGCAATGGCATCTTTATCGGCTTCTGGAGCGACGTTGCTCCAGTTACGGGTAGTTTTGTGATGCTGTCCTGATGATCCGGTTCTTGAATAATTGTCTTCCCGTCGTTCCGGGTTATGATACTACGCCCGAACGTAATGGGATCTTACACCAGCCCATGCGGGATCTGTGCGACGTTGGTCAGAATCCGAGACCAGCTTTTGGCTTCCAGACAGGGCGACCTTTTGCTTCTCTAGTCCCTTATTGAGTAGCTTGATACCTAAATGTATCTCCTCTGGTCCTGGATTAGCCGATAAAATTTCGCGAGCTGCCACGGTATTTTGCACCGGTGTTGGGTAAACCCAATCTCCATTGCTGTCCTTCCATGGCTTTCCTATCTCATCTCCAAAAAGGACGGCGCGGACGCGTGGGAATTGGTTGTCATCTATGTGACGCTTCCGTGTCTTCTGATGTAGACGGGACATATACTCCTTGTTTGACATGCGCTTTTTCTCCACCTCGATGTTTTTGGCTTCATCGAGGAGTTGTTGACAACGCGCTTCTAGGGCTTGCGCCCTTTCGTCTAGTTCATCCGCAGTAAGTTCTGCAGCTGTAGGGATAGGTGTGGTTAATGCAGCATCGATGAGTTTACGCGCACCTTCAGTGTTCACGTGTCTATCCATTGATGCTTCTTTTTTCGGCTCGTTTGGGATAAGTGCTCCATCCGAGACTTCCTCGTATTCCTCGGCGATCACCTCCTTTGTCAGAGGGTCTTTTGCCGGGGTCTTGTTCTTCTTGTTCGTCTTCTTTGCCTTCTTGGCAGCGCCGGTAGCAAAGACGGCTTTTGGTCCATTTCCCGGAGTCAAGCTTTGTTCGGTACTTTCGGACATCTGGACTTCGGGATTGTCTCCGACTTCCCTATCATCCTATGCTTTGGGAGAGTGTTCCCCGGATCCTTCGTCCATGGCTTCTCCTTCTTCTGCAGCTTTGGAGTTGTATTCCTCGTCATATTCCGCGGAGAACTTTTGGAAATCTGCCGACGTCATGGATTCATCCGAGGATGCGGGAACGTCGGCGTTTGTTCCAATTGGCTCTAGCACCGAGTCGGTGTTTTCTCCAGCATCGGCAGAGCCAGATCCGGATCCAACATATCCGATTAAGTGCGATGCGTGCTTCCTGAGGTACCTGCGGCTTTCGTGATCAGCCATATCGAAACTTTTAATGGTTTCGAGGATTGCTTCTGCGCTAGCGCCTTGCACTATCATACATCTTAGTGTGTACCTGAGGAAAGGCCTGTCTGTCCTGACATCGTCAGAGTCGGAATCAGTGTTGCTGAAGTGCTCCTCCTGGATTTTGACTTCCACGGGTGGGTCGATCTGGGATCCGGCTTCCCCAGGGAAATCCACTCCAGATTCGACTTCGACCGTGAGGTCTTCTTCAGGCTCGGATTTCTCCACCATCTCCGCAACTGGTGCGGGCTCGATGGGCTTAGGGTTTTCTGAGATCCGGAAGTCTGCCGCCTCCGCGGACAAAGGGGACCCCGAAGATTCTTTTGCCTCTATCATCACCGCTGGGGTGGGTTGGGCAGGTTCAGTGAAACCGATGTAAATATCGATCTCGCCAAAAGACATGATTGTATAGGCAGTCACGGCCTCCCTAGCCGGAATCCAAGTCTCGTCGAGAACGATGAGAGGGACGTCGCTGGCGTAAAGGATGCGACCGACAGCGATAGTCTCACCGATTCTGATTCTTGCAGACTCCGCTCGAAACGCAGATCCGAAGCTCACTTGCCCCACGGTGGGCGCCAACTGTCGTCGGTTTGAGGAAAAGTACGGAATGAGGGGGTCCTCGAGGCGTGTGGGAGAGAAGGGTGTGATATGTACGGTGTTCCGGGACGGTGAGCACACAAGTTTACCCAGGTTCTAATCCGCCGGCTTTGGACAGACCCTACTCCTGCTAGCAATCCAGTAATGCGGCAGAGCCGGAATATGGGTTACAAGGGTTTCGCCTGTGCGAGTTGAGATTGTAGACTATTGAGGTGTCTGGTGTTCTTGCCCTAAAGGCTCTCCCTAGGACGTCTTATATAGATATCCGGCCTAGGGTTTACAGGAGAGTTCAATCCGGCTACGACTAAGAGTTGGTTACAGAGTACATCTTGAACTACAAGTAACATTATGGGCCTAAGTCGGTAAGTCTTCTAGGCCTCCCCGTAGTCGGATTGGACTCCGTCTTCTATCCCTAACTGGGCCGCCCGTGAAGCAAAGCTCTAACCCGAAGTGGGCCACGCTGGTCAGTGAGGATCTGTGAGGATACCTAGAAAGTATATCCCCAACAGAACATACATCCAATGACACTGGGTGTGGTTCATGAAAAAAACACACATCCAATGGCACTGGGTGTGGTTCATGAGAACAACACACATCCAATGACACTGGTGGATCCATGTGTAGTTTGTGAGAAGAACACACATCCAATGACACTGGGTGGTTCATGAAAAGAACAAACATCCAATGACACTGGTGGATCCATGTGTGGTTCTTGAGAAGAACATACATGCAATGACACTGGGTGTGGTTCACGAAAAGAACAGACATGCAATGATACTAGTGGATCCATGTGTGGTTTGTTTAGAAGAACACAAATGCAATGACTTTTGCTGTGGTTCGTGAACAGAACAGACATGGAATGACACTGGTGGATCCATAGGTGGTTTGTGGAAAGAACAGACATGTAATGAATCTAGCTGTGGTTCATGAAAAGAACACACATGCAATAACACTGGTGTATCCATGTGTGGTTTGTGAGAAGAAAAGACATGCAATCACACTGGGTGTGGTTCATGAAAAGAACACACATCCAATGACACTGGTGGATCCATGTGTGGTTTGTGGAAACAACAGACATGCAATGACACAGGGTGTGGTTCATGGAAAGAACATACATGCAATGACACTGGTGGATCCTTATGTGGTTTGTGAGAAGAAGTATACTGCCATGACTCTAGCTATGGTTCATGACAAGAACTCACATGCAATGACACTAGTGGATCCATGTGCGGTTTGTGAAAAGAACAGACATGCAATCACACTAGGTGGATCCATGTGTGGTTCATGAGAAGAACAGACATGCAATGACACTGGCGGAGGTTCATGAAAATAACACACATGCAATGACACTGGTGGATCCATGTGTGGTTTGTTTAGAAGAACACACATGAATGACTCTAACTGTGGTTTATGAAAAGAACACACATGCAATGACACTGGTGGATCCATATGTGGTTTGTGGAAGGAACATACATGCAATGACTCTAGCTGTGGTTCATGAAAAGAACAAATATGCAATGACACTGGTGGGTCCATATGTGGTTTGTGGAAAGAACAGACATGCAATGACACTAGCTGTGGTTCATGAAAAGAACAGACATGCAATAACACTTGTGGATCCATGTGTGGTTCATGAGAAGAACACGCATCCAATGACACTGATGGATCCTTATGTGGTTTGTGAGAAGAATAGACATGCAATGACACTGGCTGTGGTTCATGAGAAGAACACACATGCAATGACACTAGTGGATCCATGTGTGGTTTGTGAGAAGAACACACATGCAATGATTCTAGTTGTTGTTCATGAAAAGACAGAGATGCAATGACACTGGTGGATCCATGTGTGGTTTATGAGAAGAACACACATCCAATGACACTGGTGGATCCTTATGTTGTTTGTGAGAAGAATAGACATGCAATGACACTGGCTGTGGTTCATGAGAAGAATACACATCCAATGACACTGGTGTATCCTTATGTGGTTTGTGAGAAGAACACACATGCAATTAATCTAGCTGTGGTTCATGAAAAGAACACACATGGAATGACACTAGTGGATCCATGTGTGGTTCATGAGAAGAACACGCATGCAATGACACTAGTTGTGGTTCATGAAAAGAACAGACATGCATTGACACTGGTGGGTCCTTATGTGGTTTGTGAGAATAACTGACATGCAATGACTCTAGCTATGGTTCATGAAAATAACACACATGCAATGACACTAGTGGATCCATGTGTGTATTGTGAAAAGAACAGACATGCAATCACACTAGGTGGACCCATGTGTGGTTTGTTTAGAGGAACAGACATGCAATGACAGTTGGTGTAGTCCATGAAAAGAACAGACATGCAATGACACTGGTGGATGCTTATGTGGTTTTTGAGAAGAACACACATCCAATGACTCTAGTTGTGGTTCATGAAAAGAACACACATGCAATGACACTTGTGGATCCAAGTGTGGTTCATGAGAAGAAC
>CAJUXJ010002054.1:0-16775 GCA_910589775.1 Avena eriantha
TCGCTTCTTCGCGCGCACGAGCGCCTACAAGAGCGCCTTTTTATGCTTACCAAAATTTCAAAGACACAAGCAAGAAGATCATCTACGTGACCGATCATATCTGTGTTGGTGGAATAAAAGCGGAGACAGCAGGAGCGGCGGCGATCACGAAGTCTTCTACACACGGAAGCCATTTTTTCGTAAGCGTCACTTTTATGGACTAGTTTAGAGTCTAGTCATTAGCGTGTCAGGCAGAGCTAAGTCAATATTAAATTTTAGTTTGTTGGTCTTTGTAACATGCAGTCTACCATATGTTATATTTACTTATTTTTATGTACCTTTGGTTCACGTGTATAGTTTATTATTTTGTGACTAAAATATTTTTTGATGCTTAGAGCAGTCATCTTCTCAACACGTGATTTTTACGACGTCGCGCCTATCGACGATCTGTTCCTTCTGCTAGGATGAGACTTCTTCTGATATCTATCGTGCGCCCATATACGTAAGCATGTATGAAATCATGCTACTCTTACGGACGGATTTGTTACGAACTATGTTACAGATCGTCGTGTCAAAACATGACAATTTTAACAATAATAGTAGTAGAATTCGGAATAGCTGACGTAAAACCTCCGATTGTGATAGGCCACATTGTGCCAATAAGAGTTTTCATAAAAGAACCCAGCCATATCGTGCCACTAAGAGTTTTCGTAAAACAACCAAACCATGGATCATTGTTTATGCCTGACCTCACCGTTTCACCTACGAAATGACATTTTACCCACGAGACGTTCATAGATAGGAATTGCCGGTCCTAAGATTTCCGAGGCATAGGGTGAAACTAAATTTGGGGCCATACTATAAATTATATTTATATATAATGGTTAAAATAAAGATTTCAAGTATGCCCGATTGCAATATTCATATGAAAATATGAAAATAACAATGTTTGCAATTTACCTTAAAGTTTGCTCCATAAATTTCTAGAGTCAAAGTCAGTGACGATAAAATTGATATCAATCACGTCCAATAACTTTTTCTCGATGCATAAAATTGTTAAAACCATTAACCTCTTTAAGACATTACATATCTAATGCAGTTCTTAGTAATTTCCACTTTGAAAACATTATTTCAGCTCACGCAACAGTCGCAGACATATTAAGTAAGATCCATAAACGATAGAAATATTATGATAGCAATCCATCTCTCTCGACTAACTCAAAAATCTCCATGGCATACATTGATTTATCCTGCGAAGTAAACTTCGTAACACTTAACTCTGAAATAAGACCATTTCAAATCCATAGAGAATTGGGAGAAACAATATTATCTTTTACGTGGATGTCCTTATTTCCAATCGAGGGTTTGAAATGATTAATGAATCTGATCGTGATTAGGCAGGTACTCATAACACGTCCAAGAAACGAGGCTAGTATAGTATTATGGCACAATCTAATAAAAACTAAATTAGGACGTCATAAACTAGCCCTCAAATCTATGAAGAATTGAGAGAAACGATATTGTTTCCTCCATTGAGGGTTTGAAACAAGGAGTTACATAACTAAAGAAGGCTTATGAATCCGATCGCGACCAGGGCCGGTCGATTATCACATACATACTCATAACACGTCTAGGAAACGAGACTAGTATAGTATTATGGCATAATCTAAAACACGGACTGTATTTTCATTTGTTTTTCAAAAATCTATATTAGACCATATAGAGGCCCCTTATTTTTTTTTAGCCCGGGGTGACCGCCTCTCGAGGGCGCCTAACCTTGTCCTGAGAACCCACGAGACGTTCATAAATAGAAATTGCGAGCCTTATTTTATTTTATCTACCGACATAAGAGTCATCGTGCAATAGCGGATGGAATCGTGGATTGCGTGCTTCAAAATACTCTTATAGTATTTAGCAATGCGAGCTCGGTTTTAAGCCGCGATGAGACCCATACTATGAGAACGTGAAGTTGTTCTCTCCGCGACGTTTTTCTCCCCGTGACCTTTTTTCTCCTGAAAATACTATCGAAAAGAGTTAAAATGCTATCACAATGAGTTACGAGAAATATATTTTCTCTTGCATACAGAGGTAGCGCAATCATATTACGGTGCCTCAGAAAAGGTAGAGAGAAGTCTAGTTAACGAAAGGCAAGAGAGCGGATTTACCACACCTCCGTTGGCCCCCGGCACCATCAGAGTCGTCAATTGCCATAAGATTCGTGCAAAAGTCCACCAGTCAAAGTTTTTGTCACTTTCGTGTTTAAAACCCTTTGGTAAGTTAAAAATCAACCCTTGGTATGGAGGGACAAGATAACTACCGAACCCTCAGACCACCACACTCCAAACCTAATCCCTCCTGTGATCGACACTCCTCTACCGCGATGCCGCCGCCGCTCCACCCCCCCCCCTGACCTGACCGCCAACGCGGCCGCCTCCCTCGACCTCCTCCTGTGTCGCCCAGTCGATGGCCACCATGCGCCGTCCATGGACGACCACACGCCGCCCCAGTCGATGGCCACCATGCGCCGTCCATGGACGACCACACGCGGCCCCACTCGACAATCACGCGCATCGGCTACTATTAAAAAATGGTATAAAATTCGTATGAGACTTGCTTGAATATTTCTTGAAAATCTTGAGTCGTGATGTGAAATTGTTGTATGAAACTTGTATGAATATTGAAATTGTTGTATGAAACTTGTATGGATATTGAACCTTCTGCGATGTGAAATTGTTGTATGAAACTTGTATGAATATTGTTGAACCTTCCGTGTGGTTAAATCTGTGATAAAACTTTTGAGTATTTAAAACTGGCTTATTAAGAAATATTCTGTGAAAAATATTCTATGAAAAAATCTGTGAAAAATATAATTTAAGAAATATTTCGTGAAAAAAATCATGAAACTATATTGTAATTATATAAATAATATTTTATTTGATTAATTATGTGAATCGGGAAAAATTCTCAAACAGTTTTAGCTTAAACAAGAACATGAGGAATCTTGTATGGATATTGTTGAATAATTACAAAATAATAAATATATATTAATATTTATAAACCTTGTATAAAGTTTTGTTGAATATTCTTAAAAAAATCATATAAATTTTGTACTAATTTAAAAAAATGTACAGGCTTGTATTTTTTTAATTAGACAAAATAAATCTCGCTAACTAAAACGGATAAGAAATATTTTATTAATATTTTATGAGAAGATATCTAATAAGGAAAACTGCATGGACTAAAAAAAACACAAGCAAAACAGCATGGACTAAAAAAGTGAGATGGGAGGAGTGTTCCATAAGACGAGTAGCACGAATCTCCAACACCTGTTGGACCCAACATATGTGTGGTTTTGCATTTCTGGAAAGGCAAGCAACATAGCATGGCACCTTCATTTATCTCCCTGCTTCCAACGACGGTTCCATACACCGGTGACTCAGACTGGCGAACACGACGTCACGACCAACAAAAGGCAAAAGAAAATGTGCCTTTCACTACTAGTTTAAACCGATCTCTCACGGGAAGGGGGCGTGCTGCTTCATCTCCGTGGCCGTGACGTCCACGGCGAACCCCTTGCCGTGCAGCCGCCAGTAGTCGGCGTTCGGGTTGATCCACTCCGGTTCCTCCAACTCCACCCTCTCTGCCTTGAGCCCACGGGCCGAGCTGTCGACCTTGCACCTCTGGTCGCGGTCGCGCACTAGCTCGGGGCGCACCCGGCCCGGCTCGACGGCCTGCGGCGACATCATGAGCGCCGGCGCGCCGAGGGGCAGCCGGTCGCCGCGGTCAACCTGCCAGGTGCACCAGAACTTGCCGTACGTCTTGGCCATCCTGGCCATCTCCGAGCTCTGCAGCATCTCGGGGACGCCGACGTCCGTCCACAGCCCGGCCTTGACCTCGTAGGCGTGCGAGTGCCACAGCTTCTGCTCCTCCGGCGGCAGCGCCTCGAAGATGTTATCCGACACGATGTACTCCACGCCTGCGCATCCAAGAGTTTATAAGCACCCAAACGTGCAGACACGATGTACTCCGGCAATTAATGGACATATACCGATAAGGCGGGCCGAGGGCTTGTCGGAGTCGTAGACGGCGCACTGGAGGACGTCCTGGTTGAGGCGGGAGACGAAGTGGTGGACCTCCAGCTGCCGGTGCATGTCGTGCGCGTACAGCGCGAAGCTGCACGCGTGCTGCTTCATCTGGCGCACCGGCTTCAGCGGCTGCAGCACCTGCGCGCCCATGTCGATCACCTGCGAGGACACCGTGGTCGGCCTGCCCGGCGGCGGCGCCGTCCCTCCGGTGCCCGACGAGGGCGTGGGCGCTGGGTTCTGATCACTAGAGGACATCGCTTTCGCACGTTTGCGGATCGTTGATGCCAGGATGTGGTTTTATCCTTGGCGTTCGCGCAAGGTATACCCGACGCGTGCCCCTTAGGGGGGCTGGACGTGGCATGCAAGCAGAGTCGCAGCTCACAACAAGGTACGAGAAGAACCATGAGGTGCGAGCTAGTCCCACAGCAGAGCGTGGCATCTGAGAGACACGTATCAGATTTCGTGGTATCTGTTATGTCAGTATGCAGTTGCAAGGAACCAGGTTCAAGGCCCCGTTCGGAACATGGGTATGAAAATCAAAGGAACTGAAAACCACGTAGGAATCAACTGAGCGGAGAGTATCTAGGGCTCCCACCCCTAGGTGCTACCATGCTCCTATTTTTCAAAATTCCAATTTTGTGTTTCAGGAAATTTCAGAAAAAATCTGTGGATGTTCACGAAATTCTTGTCTACAGTTCCTAGTACTTGCATAACCAAGTTTTTTTTGACAATCAATACCACGTTATATTTAAAATAGCAAATAGTATATGGTAGAGATACATAAGCTGATTCCATCGATTACAAGTCTAAAAGAAACTAGCAAATCTTCGAGGTCTTCAATCTCTTTCTTCTTCCAAGACATAATCTTGCACTTTTCTGAAGGCAGCCAAACACTGACAAATATTAAACCATAACCTGTAAATACCAATGAAGGTTCTCCCATAATTTTTTGAGCCGCAGTGCCAAGGCTACGTGCACGCGCGTAACCATTAGGGTAATCAATCAACATCACAAGAGATCCAACACAAGTATTTCAGGGAAAATTAACCGAACAGCCTGATCGACGTCGTTGGCGAACCGAGAGTACGAATCACCATTGTCGAGGATGTAGCAGCCGGGACAAATATTGCAAGGATAATCCTCCTCGCGACAACCATGAGAAAAAGTCCAAAATCGATCCGGTGAAGGAAGATCTGAAAGACTGCTATAGAAACTTAATCTTTCAACACCACCATTGACGCTGGGAAAGAGATCTCGTCGTCGAACGATATGCCGAAGATCACTTATTGTAGACGATGCCATCTCGATTAAGAAGATGACACCAAACAAAACACTAATCTAATCTTGAAAATACTACTTTTACTAAAAACTCCACCCATAGATCGGGTTCCCCCCCCTCCGATGCCGGCGAGACCGGCCGGAGGAGAGGGAGCCGATCTATGGAGGAGACGGAGATGCTGTGGCTAGATCAGGAGAGGAGACGTCGCCGCTTTCTCGTGCGGATGGTAGATCGTGGATAGGGGGGTGATCAGTTTTTCTCACTTGCATAACCAAGTTTATGACACACATAGAGATAAAAAAAGAGACGAAAACAGAAAACGCCCACAGAATGACAGTATTGATGCTGGATTTGTGTTTTTTGTTTCTTTATGTGTGTCATGAATTTGGTTATGCAAGTACTAGGGATTATAGACAAGGATCTCGTGAATATCTACATATTCTTTTTGAAATTTTTTGAGACACAAAATTTGAATTTTGAAAAGTGGGAGCATGGTAGCACCTAAAAGGTGGGAGCACTAGTTATTCTCTCGCTCCCCATGTCCATCACCTGCGAGGACACCGTGGTCGGCTTGCCCGACGGCCGCGCCGTCCTGTCGGTGCCCGACGCTGGCTTGGGCGCTGGGTTCCGATCACTAGGGGCATGTTTGCTAGCCCGTATCTCCATTTCTCGTACCCGGCGGTGCTATGTAAAAAAGATTTCCTGCATAACACAAATTTTAAAGTAGAAAAGACTTTGCTCTAGAGAAACTACCGGGTCAGGCTCGTATCCGTGAAAAGTGTAACGCCGCTTTCGACTAAAATTTGGGGATGTTAGAGCATCTCTAGCAAATATCGCAAAACTTGGAATTGTAAAAGTCGTTTGCTGTAAACCGTAAACCTGTTTTGCGGTAAAAAATTTGTCTCGGCAGAACAGATCTCGTATATCTATACCGCCAAAATGGCATATTCCATGAATATTCCATCGTCTTCTTCGCAGGATCGTCTTCCTCGCAGGCATGCAGGTCCTCGCGCACGTCCTTTGCCCGTCGCTCGCGCACGTGTGTGCCCCTGCGTGCATGCAGCCGGCTGGCGAGCTGCCGCTGCCGGTTCCGTCCGGCCGACGAGCTACCGCATACTTACAGGTACGGATGCGTTGCTCGCTGCTCAGCATGCGTACTAGCTGATGCGCTGATACCGCTTGCCATATGCGTAGCGTACGAGCTGACGCGCTTGCTGCTTGCTGCTTGCTGCTCTGCTTCCTGCAGCTCCCGTTCCAGCCGGCGAGCTACGCCTATGGCGGCTAGAAACTGATAACAGACGTGGGAATCGAACCAACAATTAAACAATTAAGAAATAGAAGATTGACACCGGAATCGATTCTCCTAGCCATGAAATCAACCTTCAGAAGCAACGGCGCCGTTGACGGCGAGAATGGTTGGTGCTAAAATTTATGCTCCGTCGAGCATTGACCGGTTTGCGGTTTACCTAAAAAAAAACAGACTCGAAAAATGGATATATCAATACGCAGAGTAGTTATGCGGGAAACTGCAAAAATAAATTCGATTTTGATCACTTTTGCGGTATTTGAAAGATATTTTTTGACCAAAACTACAAAAGTTTGCCAATTTTACGGGTTGATCACTTTTGCGGTATCGGCTAGAGATGCTTTAGTGTATGATCCGTCCACGAAATTGGACAGCAACTCCAGCTCCGCGGCTTCCCTTAATCTGCACATGTCAACAAATCGGTTGGTCGTCGATCAATTGGTCAGCTTCCCTCGTCGTGTTCTGTTCTTGTTCCAAAAAATCAGTCCATGGAGCTCCTATACCACTCGGCGTGTGGTTTTTATTTTGTCCAAGCTCTGAATCTCATTCCTGCAAAATTCAGATCGTGGATCTCATTCTTGGTTTCACGCACCCAATCCATCGTCCAGTTCAAACTTGCCATCATTGAGCATAATGACCACCATACCGATAAATCACTTTTGGGCTTCTTGCTACGTTAGCAATGGCGCTGAAATCCAACAACAGAATGCTGCTAGGGAATTGTGATTGCCGGCACCGGACTGGCCGACCTCGCCGTCGCCCTGGCGCTCCACACAGGAAGGGCGTTCAGTGCGTGGTGCTGGTGTCGTCGCCGGTGTCCGAATCTTCGGGTGGATAGAACGCCTTCTAAGCTCGGATAAGGATGTACTCCCTCCGTTTTAAAATATAAGACTTTATTATCTTTTATATATGATCAGTTCTTTAGAAATGAACTAGAAGACAGATCTTTCGCAGCTGAATGAAAGAAACTCTCAGTCCAGTTTGCATAGAGATGGAACTAAAAAAGAACCATCGACTATAACCCAAAAGAACCAGATTTCGCAAACAAGTGTCTATGTTTATTTAGATTTGGCGTGAACCTATACATGAAAAGAGCTCTAGATACACTACCTTCACACAAGCTAAAACATCTTATATTTTAAAACGGAGGGAGTATGTGATTAGAGGTGAGAAATCACACATGCAGCGTAGGAACCAAACGGCGGAACTTTGTCTCCTAAGACTAAAGCAGACTACCAAAATGCTGAGTTATTTTTTCTACCAATTTTCCGTAATAGTGTCAATGCGGACTAGATTTTGGTCCAAAACCCGTTCCCCCGGTGCAGTCTCCGCCCATCAACTTGCATCCGTGAGAAAACCTTGCACGAGAACCAAACATGCCCTATATGCAGTTGCCAGGAATCATGTTTACATACTTTCCCCTCCATATTACATACCTCCACCTCTCTTCTCTTGCTCTCAGGCGTCTACAATAGCTTTCTTTTCACGGAAAAAGCCTTGAAAGGCCCATAAGCTGCATTAAACTAAGGCGAGTATAAATTTACAAAGAGACCCTTGACGACTCTTGTACTAAAAAACTAATATTTACCCTAGGAAAATATCTAGAAATGCGATCAAGCCCTTGGTCCCCTCCGCCGCAACCGATCGATCTCCAGAGCCAGACACCTGCATCGCCGTGGGGGAGCCAACCACTTGGGGCGACACTGATGATGAACCCTGTCTCGAGACCATTACAACAAGATCCTCCACGAAGGCACGACAACTAGGAGGAAGAAGAAGCGCGGGCGTGCGGCATGCCCGGACTCGGAGTGGCTCTAGAAGCCATGGATAGACATGGGATCCTACTGCTACCGCTTGGATACTACGACGAAAGTAGCAGCTTCCGGCATGCTTGCCACAACACGCCCACGAACGGCCCGCCAAGCTCCTAAACGATGGATCCCGGAGCCATTTCTCCACTTCCCATCCATCACCATGACCACAAGGAAGGGAAGAGGACTCTGTCGATGCATCACCTCCAGAGCCAGACAACAAACCAATCTTCTCCAAGGAGCCAATGACAGCACCCAACAGCACTCTTCTACTCACGTCCACGACCGACCAGAAGCAGAACCACCACATGCCCCACTACACCACAACACCCCCCTCCCGCTTCCACAGTCGCCAGGAGGACACTCACCACGCATATGGAAGGCTCCATAAGAAGATCCACATCCACCTTATTTGCGGAGACAACTGCGTAGATCACTACGTTCCACTCCGACTAGAGAAGCGCAAGTAGCAGGAAGCAACACCAAACTCCCAAGATCTGGTGGCAAAGATCTGGGTCTCTGCTCTAAAACCCAAATCTACATCCAGCACCTCCCCTTCGCTATCTCCCATCGGTGGCGCGCCGGCAAGGGAGACGTCGGTTCGGCATGGTCTACTTTGAGACCTTCTCAGGTAGTGTAGCGGGAGAGGAGAGGGGAAGAACAAAGTGTGGTCACTGGAATTTTTACTGCCAACAGTAGCTGAGTGTTCCTCGTAGGAGACTGGACTGCTCCCAAGTCCTCTCCATAGGAGTAGCCGGTCGGAGATGGATAGGGAGGGGCGTCAGAGTAGATAGTCCTAGTAGGTGTCTCGGTTGTTTGCTGGTAGGTTGGATTGGGGCTCTAGATCGTGGCAGCCAGATCTAGGGTGTACAGTTTGTCCTAGCTGCACTCAAGCTCTTCTAGTTGGAACTGGGACAGAGAGGAAGGACACCACTTCCTTGATTAAAGTTGTTTCCCGTCTCTTTGCATGGAATCGCTGCTCCGAATATTTTCCTCTGGCTAGCCTTGGTTGCAAGGGGAGGAAGGGGACTGAGTTCTTAATCTCTGTTGCGGGAAGATGGCGGAGCAGCTTCCTGCTTCTTGTCAGGAGGAGGCCGCTGGATCACTCGATCTTGGTCCGGCCCCTGCTGGTGGTGTTCCTTCTAGTCCGTGTCTCCTGAGGTTGGAGTCAGACGCAACGGGAGGTTAAGTCACGACCTACTCCATCAACAAGGCTCGTGGTTGTGCTAAGCAGCAGCTCCTTCACTATGTTCTTCTTTTTCTGGCCGAATCATGATGGGAAGGGGAAGGATGAAGTAGATGTGTGTAGGTTGCTTGTTGTTTGGCAGCAATAGGGTGTCATGTAGCTGTGGTTGCGAAAGCTTCCAAGCGATGGCAAGATGCACCGCTGCTACCTTTGGCGAGGGGACCGCTCCGCACCTTGGGAGCTCTTGCTTTGAGGAGTCTTCTTCCTTCAAGATGGGAGGATCTTAGGTCTCAACATGGCAATTCAACATCGACTCCATCTCAAGTGGTTTCGTCCCCGAGATGGAGCTAGCGACCGCTGCTTCAAGGATGGCAGTGGCGTCGGTGGACAAGGACTAGATAGCATTTCCAAAATTGTCGCGAGGTGCATTTTGCAACTTGTAAGGACTATGTTGTACTTTTATTTTTCTTATGGACCCTTCATGTAACTTTATCCTACCGCTATGAATGAATCTTTAAGGGTCCTTTGGGCACTTACCACATCAAAAAAAGGAATGAAGTTTACTTCGCGACAACCAGCAAAGTTGATATGGAGGGTCTAAATGCCACCCCAAACAAGAGATGTAACTAGTTTGGAGATCGGTGCGGCTGAACTTCTCAAAACAATTGTTAAGAGCGTGAAAAGGGTATGGAAAAAAGCAAAGGAACTAGAGGAAAGAAAGGAAGAGATGGTTTTTTCCAATAAAAGGAAAGGGAGGTGTGGTCGTAAGAGAAAAAACTGGAAACTCTCAAGGATAGCTTGATTTGTCTCAAGAAAAGGTCGACAAAGACAACACGCGAAAACACGTTCTTCTGGATGATCCATCTTTTCTAGTTGCTATAAAAAAAAACTAGATAGCAGGTTGATGCAGCAACCTACAAATTCACTGGATATGAATTTCCTAGATATTTGCTTCTTCAGGGCCATCCATTCTCTAGCACTTGAGAGTGCACCAACACTATCAAGGAACTTATAGAATCTGTTGAAGAAACTTATGATGCGTATAACGTGGAGAACTTGAGAAAGTGTTTGTACCCCGTAGTCTGTCTTGGTGGAGGTTACAAGAGGAGGAGGGAACACATACAAAGTACCTAAAAGAACATTTTAAGATTTCCTATGTTTTGTGTGTTAGATAATAATACCATGGATTTTCTAATGTGCACTAAGTGTTGTAGGAAAGTTTTGAGTATTTGGGAGACCGAATTATCCGCCCCTATCATGGCCGGATAATCCGGCCGGACCATCTTGCCAGGGCTGGCTGTGCGCGAGGTTCTGTCTGGGAGCGGATTTCCCTCGGACAGTCCGGCTCTGGGGCGGATTTTCTCCCTAGACCGGATAATCCGGCCCTCATGTTGGGCCGGATAATCCGGCCCTAGGGGAATCGCCCAAGAGAGCGTCTACGCGAGCTTCTGTGTGGGGGCAGAATTTCCCCGGATATTCCGCGGCTGGGGCGGATTTCCCCCCCAGCCGGATAATCCGGCCCTCCCCTAGAGCTGGATAATCCGGTCCCCAGGAGAAGGTGTCAAGGGCCAGCCTACACGAGCTTATGTTTGCAGGCGGATTTTCTACCGGATAATCCGAGTGTGGGGCAGAGTTTTCCCCAGGCCAGATAATCTGGCCCTCACTTGGGCCGGATAATCCAGCCCCCAAAGGCTCCAACGGCTCAGTTGGGGAAGGGGGTATAAAAGCCCCTTCTTCCCCTCGAGCAGAACTCTCGATTCATTCGAAAAGTGTCAGACCCATTGCAAGAGCTCTCTCTCTAGATCTCCCACTTCAACCACCCGAAGGCTTCGATCTTTGGGGAATTGAAGGAGGAGACAATCTTCATCGCCATCACGAATCAAGCGCTTCAACTCCTCTCCATTCATTTGGAGAAATCTCCGATCTAGTATTCTTGTTAATATCTAGATCTTGTGTTTTGTTATTGATAACTTGTTCTTGTGGCAGCTTGTTGTCATTACGGGGGCCTCTAATTGGGTGTGGAGTTGTGCCCCGCTAGTTGTGTAAAGGCGCCGGTACCCACCCGCCTCGAAGGGTTCCTATAGTGGAAAGGTGGATCAGGCCTTTGGTGGCGGGATCCATCGGAGAACAGGGTGAGGCCTATTGTGGCGTGGTGGTCTTAGTACCGTCCACCCCTCCAACACAGATGTACTTCATTTAACAAGGAAGGAACTGTGGGTAAAACAAATCCTGTGTCTCCACGTGCTTCACTATGGTTCATTCGTTCCTCTTTCCACTCGCCTCTTACTCGCTAGTAGATAGGTTTGCATATAGGGAAATTCTTCTAAATAGTTATCTAGAGAATTTACCTTTTGTGTTAAGCCTAAAATTGAAAAAGCATTAAATTTGAAGTAGCACCTATTCACCCCCCTCTAGGTGCCCATACGATCCATTTCAGTACCGCACATGGGCAAATATAAGCTGAGGGAGGGTTTGCTACATGTGGCTCTAACATGTTTGGCGAATTGAATCAAAAAACATTGGAGATTATATGTGGTGGTTGTCGGTAAGGAGAATCCATTTAAGAATGTCACTACAAAAGATTATAGACGTTTTTTTGTAACTATGTCCTCTGTGTATAATTGTTTGTTTGTTAATTGACATAATATAAATTCAAAAGGAACTATGTGGTAAACTATGTCACCTTTGAAAATAAGGTTGCTTAGAAATTCAGTTTATTTCCTCATTGGTTCAAGCAAAGTACAAATATATCCCGAACTAATGTGAGCAAGGAGCTAATTTACATAACAAGTTGAGGAATGGCTATGAGCAAGCAAAGTATATTATGTGCCTAATTTAAGTCTACCATAAATAAATAACACTAGTCTAGGTTGTAAGTGAGATAGTGAGTTGAGCTATAGAAATAGTGCTTAGTAAACAACAGAGCACTGTCCAAAATTGTGATACTCCTAAAAGCACTCATGCAAACCTACTTACAAGCAAAATAAAGAGAAATTTTAGTGAGATGTACATGTTAGTTGGCACAAAGATGCACATGAATCAATAATATATGGTAGTGTCTGAAACTAAATTTTCATTTCAAAGAGCAAATCAATTGATGTAAGTCAATTTTAGTGGAGTCTGGGATAAAAAATACCCAAAAGTCTTAGTAACAATAGCTAGGCTAGGCAAGATGACAATTCTCACTTGTTCTAAGCCATGAGTATGACAGACTAACAACTTAGGGATTATGTCATCTTAAGCTACAATATTGATACTCACTCTCTAACATGACAAATTAAAAAGGCTATCACCGAAGCATGCATTTTTTTAACTTCCTATGCATATCCATCATAAAATTCTCGAGGAATCGGTTCACCTCTAAACCTTTTTTGGGACAAGTTTCGGCCGGGTCTAGTATGATCATGCTCGGTACCGTATTATCATATTACTTTGTCTTATCATCTTACTATGGCTGCGGCTAATGGATAAATGCAAGGGCTAATGCGTGAAGAATGAATGAATAATTGTTGGCTAGGTGGTTACCTGCCGAGGATGAGAGTGTAGTTACGTGTCGAGGAGGAGAGCAGTGAGGAGGCAAAGACTCAAGTGGAGGAGAGCACAACACCCATAGCCATGGCATCCATCCACAACAAGAATCAGCTTCAACCGACAAGAACGAGTTGCCGATAACGCTAGGGCCAAGTTCAGCAGCATACCGCACTCCGTTAGATCGCCAACCTTTGAGCGGTCGGTGTCTTCACAGGAGACAACGACACGGGGGAGAAAGGTGGTGATGACAACACGGCGAGGAAGCAAGGAAGACTCAAGCGAGGAAGATGTGGACTACAGGTTTTGTCGGAAATTTTTTAAGTTGTTTTTTGCAATTTGGCCGCCGCGACAGGTATTTCGGGCCGGAGGGAGTAGCTGTTATTTTGAAAAAGTGATTTAATATACACCATTTTGTCTTGCAACTCTATGTATGCAAGTATATAACAAACAATTTTTTTTGGCATACCACGGAATGCCACAGCATGAATAATCATTCTTCCGTTTCACCTATATTTTTTCCGTTCTTAAATGATATAGTCTACTGTAATAAAATAAAGTTACCTTGTTGATTGATGCTTGTACTCCAATAAGAATATTGTGTACCTCAAAACGCCAAAAGTTCAATAATTCTAATAAGTTATAACAATCGGTTCTGTTTACTCTCGTCTAAGTCTTCTTTTAGTTGTTATAGGTTTGCAATGAATCAAGCTAATTGCTTAGGGTTTGATTGAAGGGTTGCCTAATGTGCGTCTTTTTCATGAATCTGATTGCAGCTAATTCTGATTACGTCTTACTAGTTTTATATACACTAGGAAAAATGCACGTGCGCTGAACCGGAGGAGTATAAAAGTTGCGTCGTGAAAAGCAAGTTATATCTAGATCCTTGAGAATTCAGTACTTGAATCAATTTCTTGTTAACAAGACGAAAAAAATTCTCGTCTAAATTCCGAGAATTTTTCAAAGAACAGAAAATCGAATTGCTTAGGTGGAAAATTGTCGAGCGCCTAAATAAAAATCAGGGTAAACATGCTACCGGAATTTTTACTGCGGAGGTCGTGCTTGTCAAGTCCATAGGTGCTGCGCCGGTTTGCAATCGTCCTCAATCTGCTAAGTGTAGAAAATCAAGTTCAAGCTAAGAATCCTCCCGCCCCTTCTATTTGCGGTACTTCTACTTTACATATCTTCAAGAAGTTGGCAGCTTAGTGCATACTCTCCATTCTAATATGGCATCATATAGGGTGCTTTCATTGATCAAATTCTTCTCAGCAACAAAAATCTCTCAAAGACTAATGCATTAGGAAAAGTGTAGTTGGTTCGGATTAAAAAATGATATGCAGAATTTCAATGCACGGTAATTATGATGATCACGTTCTCTGCACCCATAACTCCCTCTGTTCCTTAATATAAAGTGTATAGTTTTATTGCACGAATATTAGCGCACAGGTTGGGAGGGAAAATTTAGTTGCTTTCTGAATTGAATACCCTGAGTAATTGACGTGATATAAGGGAACATACGAAATTTTCGTATCCTCTCTCTCCTGATCAGATTAATTGCCTCCTAAATAAGAGAAACACATCCAAAAATTCTCTATACCCTTATATTATAGATTTTTTCACTAAAAACAATACAACTTATATTAAGGAACGGAGGATAAAATTGCAAGGCTGACTTACGATTTCGGCTCTCAAGCCATGCTCTACATAAATGGTGCAACGACATCGCAAAATTCTGATGTTGAGCATTTCTAACATTGCAATATAAAGTTCTGTTCTAAGAATTCTTTTCTCACACATATTACAAGATCCATAGATCCCATACCTATCATGCCCTACATAAATATCTGGGGTCTGACACCAGCTCGAAGTGCTCTTCAGCTAAGCAAATACAACATCTGAATAGAGCATATGCTTGACATTCTTTCACAACGCGAGCTTCACGCAGCATGCACCTGACACCATGTAGATGGAGTAGCATCATTCTTGCACTGGAGCAAACCTACATGTAGGACAACTAAGATTAAGACCACCTTGGCAGAAAGTTCTAGCTACGCCAGCAACAAAAAAGAGGACTTCAATATTATCGCCTTCACACTGCACTGGAATATCTCACAACTCTAACCATGTGTGAGTTCTTGTCAGTTTCATAAGCTAACAGAATCTAACGACACAAAATAACTCATAGTGAACATGTGCATTTCATACTTTATTTACATTTCTCTCTCTAACATACTTATCCAGTTCATTGATACCTCCAAAACGTATCTATTTTTCCGAACAATTTTGCTATTGTTTTTCCTCTAACTTTTGTGATTTGGATACAACTAACACGGACTGATGCTGTTTCAGCAGAATTACCTTAGTATCTAGTTTTTGTGCAGAAAATCAACTATCAGGAAAAATCACGAAAAATATGCCAAAACTCCTATTTCACCAGAAGACTCACGGATCCAGAAGACGAGACGGAGGAGGGCCATGAGGGCCCACACCACCTGGCCGTGCGGGCCATCCCAGGCCGCACCTGGGAGTGGTGTGACCGCCTCGGTCACCCCCTGGGCCTCCCTCTTCGCCTATAAGTTGCCCCTTGACCTAAAATCCAGGGGGAGTCGACTTTTTTTCTAAAAAGAGTTCCACTATGCCGCCACCACCAGATTCCGCAAATCAGAACCAGAAACTCCGTTCTGGCACCCTGCCGGATGTGGAATGGAGGAGATCATCGCCATCATCGTCACTATCGCTTCTCCATCAACCTCCATGATTCCCCACATCTAAGAGTGAGTAATCCCCCACTGTAGGCTATGGGATGGTAGGGATTGGATGGGATCATTCATGTAATGACATCAGATTGTTAGGGCATGGTGGCTAGTATCTATTATTAGTGCTTTTGACTTGTTGTAACTTGTTATGCTTAATGCTTGTCACTAGGGTCCGAGTACCATGATTTCAGATCTGAACATGTTATTGATTCATTATGATAGTATTATTTTGGTGATAGCTCTAAACATGTATCAGGTCTTAGGGTCGTTGTAAATCACCCTGGGACCACAAAAGCTGTGGCAATAACCCATGAAACGGCCAAATATGCGAAATCGGCGATTTTTTTGGTTAAAATTGTCAAACATGTATCAGGTCTAATGGTCGTTGTAATTCGCCCTGAACCCTAGCACTGTGGAATAGCTCATGAAAACGTCATAAAACACAAGAACGACGAATTGTTGGTCATCCCCTTAAACATGCATCGGGTCTAATGGTCCATGCAAATCCCCGTGGAGCACCAAAACAGTGTGGAATAACTCATGAAATGACCCTAAACGCGAAAACGATGAGTTTTGGTCATAACTCTCAAACATGTATCGGGTCAGGATCTTGTAAATCCCCTACGAGCGCCAAAACAGGTGCCATAGCTCACGAAAACGGCCATAAAACGTGAAAAACGACGAGTTTTTGGTCATAACTCTCAACATGTAATCGGGTCTTAGGGTCGTTGTAAATCACCCCTGGAACCCCAAAACCGTGGGCAATAACTCATGAAACGGCCATAATATGCGAAATCGACAATTTTTGGTTAAATTGTCAAACATGTATCGGGTCTAATGGTCGT
>CAJUXJ010002056.1:0-24385 GCA_910589775.1 Avena eriantha
AAACCACATAAGGATCCACCAGTGTCATGCGTGTGTGTTCTTTTCATGAACCACACCCAGTGTCATGCATGTGTGTTCTTCTAAACAAACCACATAAGGATCCAACCGTGTCATTGCATGTCTGTGCTTTTCATGAACCACATAAGGATGGGCCCACTAGTGTCATTGCATGTTGTTCTTTTCATGAACCCACACCCAGTGTCAGTGCATGGTGTTCTATTCATGAACCCACACCCAGTTTAACTGCATGTCTGTTTTTTCATGAAACCACATAAGGATCTACAGTGTCATTGCATGTCTTTTACTTCCATAAACCACATGTGGATCCACGGTGTCATTGCAATGTATGTTCCTCTAAAAAACCACATAAGGATCCACCAGTGTCATTGTGTGTGTTTCTTTCTTCTCATGAACCACACCCAGTGTCATTCCATGTGTGTTCTTCTAAAAAAACCACATAAGGATCCACTAGTATCATTGCCTGTCTGTTCTTTTCATGACACCACATAAGGATCCACCAGTGTCATTGCATGTCTGTTCTCGTTCATGAATCACAGCTAGAGTCATTGCATGTCTTTACTTCCATAAACCACATATGGATCCACCTAGTGTGATTGCATGTATGTTCCTCTAAACAAACCACACAAGGATCCACTGTTCATTGCGTTCTGTTCTTTTTAGGAACCACACCCAGTGTCATTGCATGTGTGTTCTTCTAAACAAACCACATAAGGATCCACCAGTGTCATTGCACTATCTGTTCTTTTCATGAACCACACACCAGTTCTTTTCATGAACCACGGCTAGTGTCATTGCATGTTTGTGCTCTAAACAAACCACATAAGATCCACCGGTGTCATTGCATGTTTGTTCTTTTCATGAACCACATAAGTCAATGCATGTCTGTTCTTTTCATGAACCACACCCGGTGTCATTGCATGTCTGTTCTTTTCATGAACCACGACTAGAGTCATTGCATGTCTGTTCCTCTAAACAAACACATAAGGATCCACCGGTGTCAGTGCATGTCTGTTCTTTTCATGAACCAAATAAGGATCCACTAGTGTCATTGGATGTATGTTCTTTTCATGAACCACACCCAGTGTCATTGCATGCATGTTCTTTTCATCAACCATAGCTAGATTCATTGCATGTCTGTTACTTCCATAAACCACACATTGATCCACCGATGTCATTGCATGTCTGTTCTTTCATGAACCAAATAAGGATCCACTAGTGTCATTGGATGTATGTTCTTTTCATGAACCACACCCAGTGTCATTGCATGCATGTTCTTTTCATCAACCATAGCTAGAGTCATTGCATGTCTGTTACTTCCATAAACCACGCATGGATCCACCGATGTCATTGCATGTCTGTTCTTTTCATGAACCACACCCACTGTCATTGCATGGGTAGCCGTTAGACCTAGTCTTCTAGAAGGCACGCCCTAACACAGTTGTTCTGCTTGACGATTGTTACATACCGTTCGATTGGGGCGCTTGGACGATTGGGATGGTGTTCGTGAGAGCGATCCGCGAGTAGGCTGTTCTGCGGCATGATTGGCCACGCTTGCTTTGGACAAACTGGCAACACTGGCCGCTCCTCTATTTCGAGTGTCAAGTCTCACGAGTTCAGTGGGCCACATCCCAGTGTCACATCCCCATTACTTCTCTTCCTCCCCGTACTTCTCTTCCTTACCCTCGAAGCCACTTTCCCCACTTCACCCCATACTGCCGCAGCTGCTAGCCGACGACGCCTCCATCCCAATCCCCTCTCCGGCAGCCACCCCCCACCCCTCTCGCCATGGGTTCAAGGGGAGATGGCGAGGAAACGCGTCGTGACGATAGGGACGGTGATTTCAATGTGAGTCGTCTCATCTCTATTTCTATCATCTATGGCTAGTTATCTATTTTTTGAGATAGATCTAATCTGTTTACTCATGCGCGTATGATGTGTTAGGCTAACCAGATGATGTATGACTCCAACTATCACGGTTTAGAGGATGAAGACAGTCATCTGGTATGTAAACATGGATATGTGCCCGCTAAATTTGTAGCCTTCGCAGGACGAAACGCTAGCAGGAGGTTTCTACGGTGTCAAGGACATCGTGCAATGATGCAAGGCGGAAGTTGCGGTGTTGTCAAATGGGTAGATCCAGAGTGGCCCAAATCGATGCAGAAAACGCTGGACAAACTATGGGAAATGACTGTCGAGTTGAAAGAATCTGTATTCATCTCACTTCTTGATAGTGTTGAGATGAAGCTATGGGAACCAGTTGACACGACCAAGCATAAGCGAGATCTCAGGTGGGTGCAAGACAAGGTTATCAAAGTCGAGAAGGAGAGGGACGCGGCGTTGACCCGGAAGGCTAAAGCAGAGCAAGAAGTGACTCAAGCAAGGAACGATCTCCACCAGGCCAAAGTCCTGCAGTACAGAACTACGAGTATTGACAAGTGCATGAGGAAAAATGCAGAGAAACAATTGAAGCTGTGCAAGGAAGATGCTAAAAGGAAGGAGCAGACAATTCGATCCTTGCTCTCGTAAGAAGATGCGCATCGGGCCAAGATTAGGAAGATCAAGGAGATGTGTGATAACTAGTTCTATTTAGCTTAAGCTCCGTGCCTTTTTAAGTTGTAATATTTGTACTTGTTGACCTAGCGGTCTGAACTATTGGTCCCGGATTCGAGGGAGGAAAAAAATTGCTCTGACCCCGCATTAATTTGTGGAAGAATTTGTGATTTAGATCAATTTCTGCCTCGATTTAGATCTCTGTCCCGGATTGGGAACGTAACCGTGGACCAAAAACACCTTTTCTACTAGTGTATTCTGACACTGGTGGTTTGTTTAAACGTAATCTACGTGGATTGTGCCGCATGCAAATGGCACAACCACAATTTATAAAGTGGAAGCACAGACACCCGGTTACTGGAGATCTGGGAGCTTCGCCAGATGTAGGGGATGCAGGACCAGAGAGGCGGTGAGATAGACGGGCTCAAGATTAGGCCAGAAAGTGGTACCCATTTCCTCCTCATTTGGGCATTATCGGTGAGAACATTGCTGTTTATGTTGCCACGTCGTTGTGCAGCATCTGAAATAAGTTGCTGCTTCGTGGAGTGTGGCAGCTTAAATAATTTATTTATGTGCCACTTACATTCCATCGTATTTGGAGACCTCCTGCCCCTCAGCAATCGTGGAACCGGTGGATCATTGTTTTCAGATAGTAGTGACATAATCACAATTTCAGATTCAACTACTGACTTGGGCGTTTCCAAACCCTAAGTCGTGGTACATTTTACTCAGAGAACGTGGGTAGATTGTTTCGCCCAGAAACGTGCCACACACAGAGCGATCAGAATTTAACAGAATTACATATATAGGTTCAAGTTCAACACATTACTATGCATCTTCATTTCCATCAGCCTTCTTCCGCAGCCTAGGTGCCAAGCCTTCATGTCCAATGGCTTCTTCATTTCCTGCCTTCTTCCTCTTCCTTGGTGCCAATTTTCTTAGCTTCACGTACTTTGCATTGCCGGTACAATGGGCACCAGAATCGTGTCCATCATCATCTTTCCACTCATTTTTAATTTCTTCGAGCAGCAAAATGACATCTTTCCACTCGTTTTTAATTTCTTCGGGCAGCAAAATGACTGACCCGGCAGTCATGTTTCTAACCTTGCGGCGCTTCCTGTCAAAGAAAAAAGACTTGCATAACTGCCCAATATCTACAGAGTAAATAAAACAAAAATTACAATTCAGCACAAACATGCGAACCCCAAGAGCCTTTTGCTTACCAGGAGCTAATTGGGTTCGAGCAACCACCCTGTCCAAGAATAGAAGGGCGACTCCTAGTTGCAGCAGCTTCCACATCCAGTACATCCCATTTCAGCTCAAACATGGCAGCCGAAGCATACCTTTTCATTAACCCAATTAGCTGACTGTCACACGTTATAGGAACCATGATACCACGTTCATCCATGAAGCTGAACTGTGCAGTCTGCTTCGGCCATAATTCAACATGATTACGCAGAGCAGCAACCATACCAGATATAGTGCAGATCTGTGCATGCGCTTCTTCCATCGTGAAACAATGGTGTCCATACCTGTTGCCCTTAGATTCGTACCTATAGAGGACTACTGTAACCAGGTAAGGGGGGTCCACGCAGATCCCACTTGACAGAAAACTGTGGACAAAATATGTTTGTCAGCGATGGGCTAACAAACAATTTGAGGTTCAGTAGCCAGCTAGCAGTTGTAACTACTGCGAATAGCAAAGAGAAGGGTAGATCACCCGCTTGTAGACAAAACTTCTTCTTTCTTGATAGTAGGATCTGCCATCCTCTGAGCTGCTCGGCTCGTCGGCGGCGGAGGCGGGCTAGAGCCTCGCAACAGCGGCTACGGCATGCGCCATTGGAGCTCAGTATCAGCGACTGGGCACATCAACTGGGCGTAGCAACTTGGCCTCGGAAGTCAAATGTCCGAAGGGATCGTCCTGCCTGGAGGGTGGATTCCGATGCCGCCGGTGCTAGGGGAAAGTTGGGAATGGATTTGTGAAATTGGTCAATGCATCCAATCCACTTAGCTGCTCGATTTGCCGAAGAGGTTGCCGCGTTGGTGCCCGCGTCACGGACAGATAACCGACATGTGAGTCTCGACCGTCTACTTCACGGGGCGGTTTAACGGAATGTTTGTATTTGGCAGGGGTGAGATGAGTTTGCCTCAAAATGGCCCCTCTCAGTAGTTGGCGGCCCAACTTTTCGGAACGCGGTAATTTCAAGTAACTTAGGTGCCGCCATGCGCTGGCCTGCCAACTTTGGTACCGCAGACGAACAAGCCCGGGCCCCAACCCCTCTCCATCTCGTATTCTGGCTCCAGTTGTCCCTCGGTGAAAAACTGACTTTGGCTTTTGTCCCGTCCAATTCCGAGAATATTCATTTTCTGACTTTCCTGGAACCAAAAACATCAGAAAACAGGCAACTGGCACTGTGTCTCTTGTTAATAGGTTAGTCCAAGAAATCATATGAAAAGTACTCCAAAGTGTGGACAAAACATAAGAAAGTAGATAAAACCAACCATGGAACATCAAAAATTATGGATACGTTAGCAACGTATCAACATCCCCAAGCTTAACTCCAGCTCGTCCTCAAGTAGGTAAGTGATAAAAAGAAATAATAATTTTTGAGGTGACATGCACCATCATAAACTTGATCAAAGTTGTTGTAAAACATTGATAGCTGGGATCATAGTACTTCAATCATAACATGAAAGGAAAAGTTCTAACAATAAGAAAAAGCAACTAAGTTGCAACATGAAAAGGCATAAACAAAAGATTCATGAATATCAATGCTTTGCAAGACGTTTGTTTGTTTCACATAAAGAAAACATAGTATAGTGGCATTCAGCTTGTCCTTCATAGAGTAGCAAATATAAATGCATAGGACACCTTCAAAGTTCATAAGAGTGACTAGATACAAATAGTTTAAAACAAGCAATATCAAAGCTATGCATCAATCAACAAGTCTTGGGACAATGCACATATAACTAAGAATGGCCACTATGCTCTCAAAGTAGGTGCATAAAGGTAGAAGGTGGAAACTCAACATAAAAGTAAAAGAAAGGCCTTCATAGAAGGAAGTGGGGATTCAAGTTTCATAAAGAGCTTCCAAAAATTATGGTACTTATTAGCTTTCAACTCTCATTGCCCCTATCATAAGCATCTTGAAGGTGATTATGGTTAAAGTGACACAACTAAGAGGATATGCTTGACAAGTTATAATCTGAAATCTCATGCCCCTTACTTATGAAAACCGAACCTCATGCTACTCAACTTTAGTCACAAGTAAGCTCTTGTCACTCTAAGTACATATGCTACTCAAATTGTTCCCCATGATACATGGTTCTGCTAACTTTAACTTATAAAGCGCAAGCATATACGCAACAAAGATGGACGCAATGGTTCAAGTTTATTAAATGCAAGAAAAAGTGTGCCATCAAGTTCGTGAGAGCTTTAATCAATAATTTTCACATAACAAGTTTAATTTGGAAGGTAGACAAAAACATGAATATACTTGTAATAGCATATGCTAATAGGTAGGTATGGTGGACTCTTTGGAATCACTTGGTTTTAGGAGTTGTATGCATGAGTGGAACTCATACTTGGTTTCGGAGGCTAGCAAAAGACTGGGAGCGACCAACTAAGAGAGCGATAATGTCCATAATCATGCAGAGTGACAAAACATCATTGATCAAAGCATAAAGTGATACTACAAGTTGAAAACTAAAGGATCATAAAGGCTATGGTGACTTGGGATAGTCATAACATGGTGTGAGCATGTGTCAAGTCAACCCAAATAAATCATCAAAGGAGAATGCCACAATACTATGCTTTAATATGCTAAAACAACGCATGATTCTTCCAAGGCACATTAAGCAATCTCAATTGTTTATAACAATTCATGCTACAGCAAAGAATACTAAGCATAAAGCCAAAACAATGTCATGCATGGCATGACAAAGCATGGGCCACAGTCAAAAACAAGCTCTCTTTACCACTTAAGCATGAACTTTCCTACTCTTTTCCAATCCAAACCAAACTATTTGAAAACTAATGTATGAAAGAGGGGGTCCAACCAATTTATTCAGCAAACTAAGCAAACCAAGCAAACGAAAAACCAAAACGAAAACGAAAAAGAAGACGCTCCAAGAACAACACAACTGTGCATGAAACAATAAAAATGAAGTGTTTGGAAGAAACCTGGAATTTTTATTGATGAAGAAGGGGATGCCTTGGGCATCCCCAAGTTTTGACGCTTGTACTTCTTGGATATTTCTTGGGGTGACACGCATGGCATCCCCAAGCTTGAGTTTTAGTCCATCCTTCATCTCATTATTCATTCCTTCCATACACCTGAAATTTTTCCTTCATACAAAATTCACACAATCTTTATTAGCAACATTAGTGCACTCAAGATAATAGGTCTTTAGGTTCAGTTCCAACACCAATAGAACTTCCATTAAAACACAAGCTACTGTAGCACTTCCCTCAAAAAGCTCAATTCCCCAAAACAACTCAAAGAGGCTAAGGGGACATGATTTGGATCAATATGAGCTTTCCCATTAACACGCATAGACATAATAACATCAATTTTATCACTCAAGGAGGAGGTTTCTTCAACAGAATTTACCTTCTTACCTTGTGGAGCTCTCTCAGTATGCCATTCAGAAAAATTAACCATCTTATTATCCAGAAGCTTTGTTGGAGCACCCAAAGTAATGGTCATAAAGGTACCTCCAGCGGCAGAATCCACTAGATTTCTTGAAGAATAGTTCAATCCTGCATAAAAGGTTTGGATAATCATCAAAGCAGTCAGTCCATGAGTGGGACAATTCTTTACCAAAGATTTCATTCTTTCCCAAGATTGAGCAACATGTTCATTATCAGATTGTTTAATCTCATTATTTCACTTCTCATAGATATAATCTTAGAAGGAGGATAGTATTTTCCAATGAAAGCATCTTTGCATTTAGTCCAAGAATAAATACTATTCCTAGTTAAGGAATTCAACCATTCTTTAGCTTTTCCTCTCAAAGAGAAAGGAAAAAAATTAAGCTTAATAATATCTCCATCTATATCCCTATGCTTTTGCATCTCACAAAGTTCAACAAAGTTATTTAGATGAGCAACAACATCTTCATTACCAATACTAGAAAATTGTTCTCTCATAACAAGGTTGAGTAAAGCAAGTTTTATTTCAAAGAAAGTAGCTACATGAATAGGTGGAGCAATAGGTGCGCACATGAAATCATTGTTGTTGGTGCTAGTGAAGTCACACAACTTAGTTTTTTCAAGAGTAGTCATTTTTGTGTGTTTTTAATAAATAAAGCAAACTAGTAAAACTAAATTTTTTGTGTTTTTGATAAAGAAACAAGCAAACAAAACAAAAGTAGTCTAAGCAAAACAAAAATAACAAAGTAAAGAGATTGGTTATGACGGACTCCCCTTGTGAAGATGTCCTTGACTCCCCGGCAACGGCGCCAGAAAAAGAGCTTGATGGCCGAAAATATATCGAGCTCGTTGGGGAACCCCAAGAGGAAGGTATGATGAGCACATCAGCAAGTTTTCCCACTCAGTTATGAAACCAAGGTTATCAATCCAGTAGGAGCAAGGAAACACCCCAAAGGTGTAGCTAGCTGAACTTTGGTAGGGCGCACTACCGGTGCCAGCAGCAACGTGGAGACCTACACAACACAACCATAGAACTCTTCCCCCAACTTGCGATGAGGTTGTCAATCTCACTAGTTTTGCTAAAAACAAAGGATTAAATGTATTGAGTGGAAGAAAGTAATAGTTTGCAGAAAGTAAAAACAAAGTAGTAAACAATTGATTCTAGGTTGATGGTAAAAGAACAAATTAGTGGTGGCTCTCCTTAGTTCACTAGTGGTGGCTCTCCTTAAGATAGATAACATGTTGGGTGAACAAATTACAGCGGGGCAATTGACAAACATCGAGAAAGCATACAAGCATATACTACTCATCTTGACTCCTTTGAGATTCGATTGGGCATTACAACATTTTACATAGACCGCCATCCAACTTCATCTATGACTAATAATCCAACTTCAGGTTATCATCCGAACCCCCTCCAGTATTAAGTTGCAAGCAACGGATAATTGCATTATGCATTGCGTGTAAAGTAAACAATATGATTGTTCTATGAACAAAGGATTGTTGTTTTCTCCATAGTAGCAACAACACATCTAGTGCCTTAGAGATTTCTATCACTTCCCCAGACTACTAGAGGCATGAACCCACTATTGAGCATAAATACTAACTCTTGGAGTTGCTAGCATCTACTTGGCCAAGATAGCTCCTAACAACATAAAGCATGGAATATCACAAATAACAAAGACATGATAGAATCAATAATCAATCTAAAATAGCATCTCAATATCCATCGGATCCCCGCAAGCACAACATGTATGAATTACAAATAGATGATCTTGATCATGAACGGAGCTCACAAGATCTAAACATGATAGCACAAAGGAGGAGCACCAGCCATCTAGCTACTACATGGACCCGTAGTCCAGAGATGAACTACTCACACATCACACCGGAGGCTTGCATGATAATGAAGAAGGCCTCTAGGGTGAATTCCCCTCTCTGGCAGGGTGCTGGGAGGAGCTTTAGATCTCTCCCGATCTAGGGATGGAGATGAAGGCGGCTACAGACTCTTTCGTGGAATTTTGATCGGGTACCTAGGGTTTCTGTATCGGAGGAAATATATAGGCGGAAGGAGAGGCCGAGGGGGTGCCTGGGGCGGCCAGACCACCCCCTGGCGCGGGCTAGACCAGGCCGCGGCCAGGTGGTCTGGCCGGGCCCCAGCCCCTCTCCGTCTTGTATTCTGGCTCCAGGTGTCCCTCGATGAAAAACTGACTTTGGCTTTTGTCCCGTCCAATTCTGAGAATATTCATTTTCTGACTTTCCTGGAACCAAAAATAGTAGAAAACAGGTAGCTGACACTATGGCTCTTGTTAATAGGTTAGCCCAAGAAATCATATCAAAAGTACTCCAAAGTGTGGACAAAACATAAGAAAGTAGATAAAACCAAGCATGTGACATCAAAAATTATGGATACGTTAGAAACATATCAGGCAGCTATACAGCGGGAACTATACAGTCATTCCCACTGTATAGTTGGTCGTTAAACCGTCTGTGAGCTCCCCTCGCGTGCTTCCAAAGTGGAACTTTCTTGTTTTCTCCAGAATATTGTATTTCTCTAGTTAAATCCTTCTGTTGATTTCTAGAACCTGAAACACACATTAAAATCCAAGTTTTCTTTGCTAGCGAAGTATTAGCATTAGGTAAAGCCAGAAAACGATCAAATCCGAGAGAAAACCATCAATAAAAGCCATAAAAAATGTGTCGAATCTCACAGCTATCAACTCCCCCAAGCTTAGATGTTGCTCGCCCTGGAGTGACAAGGAAATAAGGAAGAATAGCAGAGATTCAAGACTAAAAATAAAGGAACTCACAAGTTTGAATTGGTGTCAAACTATTTTCTTCGCAATTCCTGCAATCTTAAATATGATCATACAAGTATTCACAAGATTGCACTAAGTCCACTTCCTAACCACGTATATCGTGCGAGCAAATAAATCATATGCCCAAGCAAGTGTTGAAAT
Source organism: Avena eriantha (assembly GCA_910589775.1). Lineage (NCBI taxonomy): Eukaryota > Viridiplantae > Streptophyta > Magnoliopsida > Poales > Poaceae > Avena > Avena eriantha. Next base: position 10,186 of record CAJUXJ010002056.1, read on the forward strand.
TTTAGCTAGGAAGCTGAGACAAATTCTTTTGGTGCCTTTCTTTGTTGAGAGATGAAAACTTTTTGTTCTTGCCCACTTAACCAATCAAGAGTACTCAAGTTGGCATCAAAATATTTAATTTAAGAACTAATGATCTACTCCCATGTCAAAATTTCAAGACTCTCAAAGCACCTTTTTCTTTATCTTGTTTTTCAAAAACTTCAGCTCTTTCATAGAGAAATCATGCCACTGTTTTCAACATGTTAATTGGTGCTGTGTTGTGCACTCGTGGCCATGCCAATAAATGATGTTGAGCAATAATGGGCTAGAGGAGTACTACAACTTCACTTGGAACGTGAAAATATGAGGAGACTAAATTTTTTACACGTCATAGCATCGCTGCTACAGACGTTTACATAACTCAATAGCCGAAATCAAGTGGTTTCCCACATTTAGATCGTTCGTTGACCAGCAGAGTTAATAGTTTCCCATGGAGCATGATAGCGTTGTAATGACACGCATAAAGCAATATCTTACGGTAATTATTAGAAAAAGTAGTGGCATAATTTCTACTACTTCGAAGCATCCATTTAATCAAACAATTTTAATCAAGGGTACTATCAAGTATATTTATATTAAGCACAATTGGGATGGATAGTTCTAAAATCAAATTCTTTTGAGCTAAGCATGGACTCAAGTCATCTTTCAGATATTTTATCTTGTTGTAAAAATGTAGGAAGTATTTTAACCAAGTTCATTTCTTATTGTTTCAAAGCTAAAAAGGAGACACTAGCAAAGGAATAGAATTTGTAGGATAACAAACTAAGTGGGGAGTGACTCCAGTGCAAGCAAGTAAATAATTGTAGGATCAATTTAAGGTTGCAAGGAGTGTGATGATAGGAATGTGATACCTCCTCTTGCTTGCTTCGTTCTTGTATTCGAGTCGAACCTCTCCTATATTTCCATATTGCCAAATCACCTGAAATTAAGGAGTCTTCAAGAGAAACAAAGAAACAAACTTGCAAATAAGATTACAACTAAATTTTTTGTATTTTTGGTTAGGATTGCAAAACTGAAAATAAACATGAAATTTTTGAAAAAATAAATCAAAGGAAGAAATAAAAACATGAATGCAAAGTTTGGAGGTTTTCAAACCTCCCCCAAGCTTAGGCTATTGCCATGCTCAGTTGTTGCCATCATTTCGCGGCTAGTGCGGGTACTGCTGGTAGAAGTTGGGGAAGTGGGTCATGAAGTGAATGAAGTTGTGAGTCAAAGTGTTCACATCTTCATTCACATCCTGAAGAGTGTGGTCGATCTCCCCAACGCGCTGGTTGAGCTGCTGGAACTCCTGATAGGGGATGTAGTCGTACCCCTGTTGTGGCTGGTTAGGCCACGGTTCCTAGGCTCCTCCTGGCTGGTGCTGCTGTCCTTCCCAAGCAAGGTTGTGCCCCTGCTCTCCCTTCTGCTCCTGCTCCTACTCCTGCTCATCCTGCTGCCCTTCATCTTCCTCCTCCTCGGCCTGGTGCTCAGCCAAGATCTCCGTCACTTGGTCCTTGTGAGGATCAAAGTGTCCTTCTCCACAATCGAGAAGGGCTCAGGGCATGGCAACTGAACCTGCTCAATCTGTGTATCATCAAGATAACTAAATTGATATGCTCGGAGCCTCCGGTTAGCATGGTAAACACCAAGGAAGCCACAAGCAGTCAAATACTTGATGTCCATAAGTTTGGAGTTGTCAACAGGTTCCATAACAGGCAGTGCAATGTTTAATGCATAGGCAAGGTGGGTTACCAATCCACCAATGCTAATATCACCTTTCGTCTTGTTGCTTTGGTGGTGAAAGTGTTGGATGAGTAGAGCTGCAGTTCTAGGGCTTTGCGTGGCATTGGGGAAGAGGGCCTTGGTGATCATTGCCATGTCCGCATTGGCCATGGATCCAGTATCACCCCTTCCCAGCATCGTGTTGGCGAGGAACAAAGCAAAGTAGCGAATGGTTGTGTTCTGAATGGTGGACATCTTCTTTTGATAGAAGTGACTACCACCATTAACAGAAATAACCTCCCAGGTCTCTCCACTTGTGTCGCTGTAAAGGTTAGTAATATTGGGCTCCCTAGTATGGGGGAAGCTAAAAGCATTCCAAAACTGCTCGAAACTCACATCATAGCGCGTACGGTTCATGGTGAAGCTTATGGTGCACATGTTACCTTTCTCCTTGTGGTCATCATAGAACGAAGCAAGGAACTCATGGGTGAGCTCGGCGTAGGTGTCGTGGCTTGCAAAGCCAAGTACCGCCAACCCCGACCTGCTGCACATGAGGTCGAAGTTCGTCTTCAACCCGGCCGCAGTGAGAAAGTTGTGGTCAACCCAATGTGTGGGCAGCACCCTCCTCGATGCGACAATGTCCATCTTGGAGTTGCGCGGGGCTCGGGCCCCTATCTTGAGCCCTCTCCCCGTTGGCGCTTGCTCGAACCAAAAAGGCTAGCGATTTTGTTCATCGTGATGCACTGAAAAATTTCACCATAAAACCTTAGGCATATAGTTTCTATATGATATATGAACGATTCTATATGGAAAAATTCAATCCTAACATGAAAAATTAATAGTGGAAACTAAATAAGCTTGATTTCATCCACTAGATCAATGTGAGAGTTTCAACCATGGAAATCTGAAAATAAAGCATGGATAGTGAGAGAAACATACCGATCTGTTGATTCCCCCAATCAAACAAACAAAATCCGCGAAGAATCAAGAGTTCTAGGTGGATTTTGAGAGGTTTGGAGAGAGAATATGAGAGAAATAATGAGGAGAGGAGGAAGACCTAGCCATCCTGGTGCGATTTTGTGGTCGCACCGAACTATACGGTCGGAACTATATGGGCGGGCGACGGTGCTCCACCGTATAGTTGCAGCGGTGCCGCCAACTAGGGTTTCTTTATACAGGGAAACACCTATACGGGCGCAACTATACGGTCGGATCAAATTGATCCCGCCGTATAGTTTATCATTAAACTTTTTGTCTCTCGAGATAGATTTCTAAAACTGGCATCGATATCTATACGACCGGAACTATACGGCCGGAATTTTTATTCCCGCCGTATAGTTGGTCGTTAAACTCCCAGTACCTTTGGAATAAAATTCTACGAAGGCATCGATATCTATATGGCCGAAACTATACGGCCGGAATTTTTATTCCCGCTATATAGTTGGTCGTTAAACTCCGAGTACCTTTGGAATAAAATTCTACAAAGGCATCGATATCTATACGACCGGTACTATATGGCTAGAATTTTTATTCCCGCCGTATAGTTGGTCGTTAAACTGTCCGTGTCTTTGAAGAAAATTTCTTGATGGCAAAGATAACTATATGACCGGAACTATACGGCCGGAATTTTTATTCCCGCTATATAGTTGGTCGTTAAACCATCAGTAATCATCAAAAAAAATTTGTTTCTTTGAGGATACCTTCTTATCCCATAACTTAGCGAAATACCAAGTTTTTAACAGAAAATTGATAGAAAAAACGGTCGACCAACATTAGCATATTAAAAGCAAAATTTTAGCTTCTATAAATAGAAAACTCAAACTTTTATTCTTATTATTATTCTCTACTCATTCAATCGACATTTCTACTACTTTTTGATAGCTACATCTTCACGGACGCGCTTCCGCAAGAATGTCTATGAAAAAGTGGTGGGAGTACGATGAACTTTTTATTCTCTAATATACTAAATTGACGAAAATGGGTTGAATCCCATTAAGCATTTATTAAGAGTGGTTGAATGACTCAACCTTTTCTCTCTTCTCGAATTCTTACCTTTGGTTGCCCCTTATAAATGGCACTTACCACATGGACTCGTTTGGTCGGCGGAACATATCTTTCCCAAGCTTCTTTGGAAAATACCGGATGATTTCAGCATCATAAACATTGAAGATTATCTTCCCTTCTGCACAATCTACTGACACACCTATAGTATTGAGGAAGGGTCTTCCAAGAATTATAGATAATCGTTCATCTTCTGGCATTTCAAGAATGATAAAATCAATGGGAATAACATGCTCATCTATCCTAAGTAAGACATCCTCAATCATACCAACATGATGTTTAGTGGACTTGTTAGCCATCTGTAAAGTGATAGTAGTAGGAGAATACTCCCCTAATCCTAACATTTATAGAGGGAGTATGGCAGTACACTAACTCCTGCTCCTAGATCACATAAGGCATTATGAATATATGTTTTACCTATTGGCATGAAATAGTTGGTTTTCTAGGATCTCCAGACTTAGACAACAACTTCCCATTAGTAGTATAGCTAGTTACCATGGCAACAATTTTAGTTATTTTTTCTTTCTACTAAGAATATCACGAAGGAATTTACCATAAGCAGGGACTTTGATTGCATCTGCAAATGGAATTTCCAGATGAAGGTCACTAAGTGCCTTTGTAAAAGAACTATAAATTACCTCATCCGGTGCTTTCTTTTTTCGATCTGGATAAGGAAGCTTTTGATCACTTGACTTACTCTTGGCTTTTACCTTTGGGGGGGGGGGTCAGGCTCTTTCGTTGATTTCTTTTGTTGTTGCTTATTGCTTTTCTTCTTCTCTACTACAACAACTTCATCCTCTTTACTTGTTTCTTTATCTTCTCTTGGATCAACCGTCTCTGCATCAAAATCATAATGATCATCCTGTGCATCATTGTGATCCTCCTTGGTTTTCTCTTGCGTCGAAGTTTCATCTTGAGGAACCACCAATGTATCATATTCTTGACTTGCTTCAAGCAAGGCTTTTTCCTTGCGCTTTTTCTCAGCTTCGTATACGGGTGGTCCTAAGGGTCCTATGATAACCGGACCCCTTATTGTGACAACATTAGTAGAAACAGGAATATCTTTATCATCATGGAGAAAAATTTGATAACCGGATGCTATTTGTTCATATTAGGTTTCAATCATACTAAGATACTTATGAAATTGCTTATTTCTTGGCCAATCTCAGCAAAATTTTCAGTGAGTTCTGCCAAAATCTTTTTGTGTTTTTGGAAATGCTTATGCGAGTTATTATGAGATTTTACTTGTCGATGTTTTAATTCTTGAAAAACTTTTATAGTTTCATCTTCTTCAGTTAAAACTTGTAACAAATATTCTTTGTTTTCTTTAGCAAGTTCAGAAGGTATACCTTTTTCTTTCATAGTTTTACATACCTCAGGCATAAGATCAGGAGTTATCCGAAGTATCCCTTTTTCCGGCTTAGTGCCAAAATTAGGATTATATAAAGAATCATTCTTAGCCCTAGTAGACATTAATTCCAAAAATTATTTAATAGTTAAGGTATTTATTGATCCTCCTGCTGAAAAGTCAAGCAATTCTCTACATTGAGTATTGAGACCATGGTAAAATAAGTGGCAGATTGTTAGTTCAGAATAGCCATAATTAGGAATACTATTGATCATTCCAAAGAATCTTTCCTAGGCTTGTGGGTAGTTTTCTCTCACGTTCTGACTAAAGTTGCCTATATTCTTTCTTAGTTCAGTTACCTTTTTAAAAGGAAGAAACCTATTTATGAATTTAGTAATGTAGTTTAATGTAATGGCGAGGGAGAGAATATAACCAGTCTAGAGCTTTACATTTAATAGACCATCAAACTAATTTAAGATGAGAGAAGTCTCTTGGCAAACCTTTTGGTCCAAGCGATGTTATCACATCATCAAATTCTCTTATATGCCTTCCTGGGTCTTCATCTTCCCTTCCACTGAAAGCTTTTTCCTACAAATTTTTAATAATTCCACCATCAAATCGATATTCTCTAACTCCAGGATTAGGGATCTCTAATGGTTGTTTAAGAAATTCAGAATTTGGAGCACTGTATTCCCTGAGAGTTTTCTCAGGTTTCATAGGAGTTGTCCTGTAAATAGACATGATTTCCATAATATCACTCAGGTTTTCAACTTCAACTTTATTTGATCTTAAAAGTTTTTCAATAATTTCTTCACGCCTTTGAGAAGGCACGCATTCATATAATATAGCAGGCAGGTCCTACCAGAGCGTGTAGACCCTTTGTCTCCTAAGGAGAACATTTTGTAGTAGCAACACCTGAAATGTCAAAAGACAAACACTTAGCGCTTAGCTCCCTGGTAACAGCGCCAGAAAATAGCTTGATGTCTGCAAGTGCACAGATTGTTTGTAGCTAGTTTTGAAGTTCAGATATCGATCCCATAGGGAGCCTAAAGGTAAGTGTTTATTGGTGAAGTCTTGTCACAACCGAAGTTGTCACAGGTCTTCGAGTGAATTGAGTGCAAGTGTTGAAATAAGAATGGGTTTTGATTAAATGCAATAGAATTAAATAGAACTAAAATGGAAACTTCAGAAATAAAATCCATAAAAGTAAAGAATGACTTTGTTTGTTTGTTGTTTTCTGTAGATGGCGAAAGAAGGCGCGGGGCGATTCAGTTCATGGTGATAGTGAATGTGCCAGGTGGATGAGTGTGAATGTAACAATTACAATCATATAGATATATGTGTAGGCGAGCAACCATAATTAGTCGGAACTCCTCTTGGTAGATTTCATCCCAACTTCAATAACCCTACTAGCCTGCTACCAAAACCATGGTCAGACACTAGACGATTAAGACCCTTCAGGACGCTTAGCGATTAAGATCCTTGGATCGGACTAATGCAATAAGCGCAGTGGTTACTCGTTATCCTCGAGTCAACTAGCTTTCCATTGATATCCCTATGTCACCAGGGGTCGCCGTGGTCCACTAGCAAACAAAATCTTCTCTATGTAGAACAATGTATCATGTTTTCTGGCCCTTAATTGGACAATAAGCATTAAGCATCCGATAGATAGTCAAGCACACATAATATAGTAATTAGAATCAGTCACAAACTAACGAAAATATATGAAGGCACATCACACGCCCAAGGGAATTACTCACACATGAGAGAAGAACAGATCATCAATATAATCAAATAAAGGGAACCCGTCTTGGTATTACCGTGGAGATCCATAATAAGAAATAAAAATATCCAACACAACTCAAGATGGGAAGAAACAATCTCAAACCCTAATCTTGCAAGGTGGATATCCCTCTCTCTCTCAAGTACAAGTAGTGGCTATGGAGGTGTATTGGCTAGGAGATCAAAGATCATGGAGCGAGATGAAGAACGTCTTCTCCTTCTTCTCCAGATCCCTTCTTTCTCCCTTCTAGATGGTGTGGCGACTGCTGTGTTCTGTTTTCGTCCCCCGTCCCTTCATGGAAGTTGTCCCTTTTGATAAGATAGAGGCGGCAACAGCTATATGGCGGGAACTATACGGCCATTCTTTGTAACACCCCTAATTTTACTAATAAACATTTAGGGTTGATTGTGCATAGCATGAGCATCATCTTTTCTAAATAAAATGCATGGAAGAAGAAAATGATTACAAAAACCCTAAACCCTATTTCCCTTCCTCTTTGAAATGTATTCAAAAGGGGTTTTGTATTTTGAAAACTACCAAAATTATGGAGCCCAAATGGATTATAAGGGCTCTGTAGTATTTTGAGAAGTTTATAAAAGTTCTAGTATTTTAGAAATATTCAAAACAGGTTTGAAATTGAATTACAAAAGAAAAAACAGAGCAGCAGCCGTAGCCCAACACCCAACTCTCCTCTCGTCCTCTCTGCCGCACAGTGCAACCAATAGTAGAAGCCGCATAACCTTTTTAGTAGCCCAGCTCCGGCCCAAGCGCAGCCCGCCTCAGCCCACCTGGCTCATACCTCTTCGCTCTTCTTTTCCTTTTCTTCTTCCTCCCCCGATAGAAGGACAGCGACGAGTGAAGCTCCTGCGTGTCTCTGCCTCCACCGCTCGCCGGCGATGCGATGCCCGCCTCGCCAGGATTCGTGCTACCGACACTGCAGACGTCTACAAGTACCCTCTGTGCTATAGAGACGAACCCTAGATCGACTTCTCCCTCGAATTCCCCTCTGGTTGGAACCCTAGCCGCTGTAGGTGCTCTGCCGACCCGGCATTACCGACCTCGCCGAGCCTCGGTGAGACCACCGTTAGAATCACCACTGTCTTCTATTCTCCTTGTCCAAGCTCGCAATCCGGGAAAGGCCCAAGCGCTGCAATTGATAGCTCCTTCCCGAAGTCCGGCCGCCGCCTCCGTCATCAATTGCCATCGTCTTTGACCGCATCACATCTCTCCGTCGTGCGTATCACACTTAGGGTGAGACCCCGGTCCTCATGGACCCCTCCGTTGCTTCCCTCTCGCTTTGTAGCTCGCCGCTGCTGACCACCTGTAGCTGCCCCTGTCGTTTGTCATTGCCAGCCATGCTCTGGTGACCTACTGCGAGTGGCGCCGCCACTATTCGGTCCAGCACAGCGCCCCGCGTCGAGCCAGCCCGCCCCCCGAAGCCCCGCATCGCCCCTAGCATAGCGCCCACGCTCGATCTGAAGCATGGCGCCGCTGACGTCAGCATGACGTCAGCGTGATGCAATAATCCCTTTTCCTTTTATTTATTTGTTTTTTGTTTTCTGGAATATATATAATACCCTGTGGGCCCTATCTGTCAGGATTTAAACCTTTTTAGAAATAATTTCTTTAATTAATAAAATGCTGATAGGTGAGACCAGATGGAAAATAATTTAATATAATCCAAAATATCATTAATTGTTTTAAAAATGATTTAAAATAATGAATTAAAAAGGGAAAATCATAACTAATTCATTTAAAACCAGAAAAATATGTATAATATATCAAAATGTTTAGAAAATGATATCTACACAATAGACTCATACTCATGCATTGTTCAGTAACTTACATGAAAAGTTTAACTAGGAGAACCAAATAACCCCTCTCATACATCTGGGGTTTCTCCGAATTAGGGTTTGGAACCCTCGGACCCCGTTTAAATTGCCAAGCATGCTATAGGGGTACATTTCAATATAGTTTAACTTGTCATATCATCATACTTGTTTGAGCATTGCATCGATGCCATGTGTTGATTTTTGCATCGATCCCTTCTGGTGTTTTCTGCTTCTTCTCGGTAGACCTCGAGTTGATGTGAGCATCAGTATCGAGTCCAAGTTTGAAGATCGAGATCAACACCATCGAAGGATAATGACGAATGATGCCAAGCAGATGAACGTGAAGTTCTATTTATGAGTATAACAGGCAAAGGCAAGCAAAGCCCCACACATGATAAAATCCTATGCTTTCAAAGTATTTCATTCTTGCCATGTGCACACGATTCTAAAGTCTTTTATAGATAGATAGATTAATCATACCTGATGCATGTTCCCCTTTGTAGCCTATATTCCCTGACCCACTACTCCTAGTATAACAAGGTTTTGGCTTATGAGCTTCGCTAGAGCTATTATATCTGTTGTGCTTAGCCAAGCTTCGTTGTTACCACTAGTCCATCCGGTTGATGAATCAGAGCTGTGAATGAACCTAGTTGGATAGGATGACGTGGTATGATCAGAGATGAAAGTTAAAACATGCTAAGGCTTGTATGGGAGGCCACATCAGGTTGTGGTTTTTGCAGTCCCATACTTCCCCCACCACTAGGATCTGAGTTCTTGCCTCTTAAAACAAGACGAGCGTACAACACACGGGGGCCTGGAAACCCCCTCGACCAACTAACTTGCCTAGTAGATTCCATGAGTCACATAGTTCGGGTGTTCCATTCGACATATGCATTCTGGTTGTTCTCAAAGGCGGTGGAGGAGGTGCATTCATACAAGTAGGTAAGCATGGTCGGGAACAAGAGAGGCACGGCCTCCGTAATCTTTCACCCTACGCACATCTCTAGGGACCGACTTCGGTACTTGACCCGTTACGGCGGCATCTCCTTAGGCGTGATTCATGGTCTCGCGAAAGCAAGGTAAAGGTTGTGGTCAACCACTCTATGCTGGCCTTCCAAGGAAGAGGTCTAATGATCTGGCACTAAGAATCGGTTGGTACGTGTGGGTAAAGTTGTGCACCCCTGTAGGGTATTAATCTTTTTGAAAAGCCGTCTCCACGATTATGGATAACTTGGGAACGGATTCTAAGATCATAGAGAAGAATAACCTAATCGTAAAACTTGACAAGAGAAGTGAGGTGTACTTATGGATGCTTCCTCAAGGATCGAGGGGGGGTGATCCTAGTTGGTAGGTTCAGCTGATAAAGATTCGGTGGATATCAAAAGAAGATCAGAGCTAGATATATCGTTTCTTATCCCTTTTCAGCTATCTACTTAGTCGAGCTTCTTCTACGTCTTTACAAAGAAAGATAACTTATGCAAAATAACCCACCAGCCATAAGTCTTGAAGAGTACACCATGTACTCGGCCTTGCTTTGTGATACTTTTGCAGCATGTAAGTGTTACCATAGAAGATGAGTTCGTTACGGCATCGACATCGACGAGTAGTTTGCGGTTCCTGGTCGGCAGCCTGGAATTCCAGACCTCTGTCTGCCAAGCAGATGAACGTGAAGTTCTATTTATGAGTATTACAGGCAAAGGCAAGAAAAGCCCCACACATGATAAAATCCTATGCTTTCAAAGTATTTCATTCTTGCCATGTGCACACGATTCTAAAGTCTTTTATAGATAGATAGATTAATCATACCTGATGCATGTTCCCCTTTGTAGCCTATATTCCCTGACCCACTACTCCTAGTATAACAAGGTTTTGGCTTATGAGCTTCGCTAGAGCTATTATATGTTGTGCTTAGCCAAGCTTCGTTGTTACCACTAGTCCATCCGGTTGATGAATCAGAGCTGTGAATGAACCTAGTTGGATAGGATGACATGGTATGATCAGAGATGAAAGTTAAACATGCTAAGGCTTGTGGGAGGCCACATCAGGTTGTGGTTTTTGCAGTACCATACTTCCCACCACTAGGATCTGAGTTCTTGCCTCTTAAAACAAGACGAGCGTACAGCCACAGGGGGCCTGGAAACCCCCTCGACCAACTAACTTGCCTAGTAGATTCCATGAGTCACATAGTTTGGGTGTTCCATTCGACATATGCATTCTGGTTGTTCTCAAAGGCGGTGGAGGAGGTGCATTCATACAAGTAGGTAAGCATGGTCGGGAACAAGAGAGGCACGGCCTCCGTAATCTTTCACCCTACGCACATCTCTAGGGACCGACTTCGGTACTTGACCCGTTACGGCGGCATCTCCTTAGGGCGTGATTCATGGTCTCGCGAAAGCAAGGTAAAGGTTGTGGTCAACCACTCTATGCTGGCCTTCCAAGGAAGAGGTCTAATGATCTGGCACTAAGAATCGGTTGGTACGTGTGGGTAAAGTTGTGCACCCCTGTAGGGTATTAATCTTTTTGAAAAGCCGTCTCCACGATTATGGACAACTTGGGAACGGATTCTAAGATCATAGAGAAGAATAACCTAATCGTAAAACTTGACAAGAGAAGTGAGGTGTACTTATGGATGCTTCCTCAAGGATCGAGGGGGTGATCCTAGTTGGTAGGTTCAGCTGATAAAGATTCGGTGGATATCAAAAGAAGATCAGAGCTAGATATATCGTTTTCTTATCCCTTTTCAGCTATCTACTTATCGTCGAGCTTCTTCTACGTCTTTTACAAAGAAAGATAACTTTATGCAAAATAACCCACCAGCCATAAGTCTTGAAGAGTACACCCTGTACTCGGCCTTGCTTTGTGATACTTTTGCAGCATGTAAGTGTTACCATAGAAGATGAGTTCGTTACGGCATCGACAATCGAGTAGTAGTAGTTTGCGGTTCCTGGTCGGCAGCCTGGAATCTATGGAATGGGACGTCATCATTATGCTTTAGGCCTCTTAGGACACTTGTTAAGTTTGCTATACTTAATAGCATAATTTGCCTTCCGTTGTTTGATGTTTATGGTCAGTGACCTCTGCTCGTAATAATTTGGTTCTTCGCTCAGTTATAAGCTTGATGTAATAACTTTTGTATCGTAGGGTCACTGTAATGTTATCGATTCTCTCTCTCTATACGCTTCTGAGATTTAGGTTAGGCCTATATCAGACAGAGGTCTGGAATTTGTCTAGCCCTAATCCCGAGGATGTCACATTCTCGCTGTATAGTTGATCGTTAAACCATCTGTGAGCTCCCCTCGCATGCTTCCAAAGTGGGACTTTCTTGTTTTCTCCAGAATATTGTATTTCTCTAATTAAATCCTTCTGTTGATGTCCAGAACTTGAAACACACATTAAAATCCAAGTTTTCTTTGCTACCGAAGTATTAGCGTTAGGTAAATCCAGAAAGCAATCAAATCCAGGAGAAAACCATCAATAAAATCCATAAAAAATGAGTCGAATCTACACACTATCAATGATCGAGGCGGCGAGCAGGGGGAGCTCAGGATAGGGAACCCGCCGGGTCGAGGGAGAGCAAGAGATCAGGATTGGTCGCGGCTTGATGGAGGCATGTAAGGGTAGGCCGTCAAGGTCGTGATGCTGCAGAGCGGCAGCCGGCGGAGACGACCATGGCGGGGTAACAGGTTGAGGAATGGGCACCGTGAGCGAGGCGGCAGGGCAGCAGAACTAGAGATAGAGCGAAGCTGATGCCGGCTAGGTGAGCTTGGAAGGAGACGACCTTGGACGTTGAGGAGCTGCAGAGGGCAGCAACGCGATGGCGACAGAGGAGCACGCAGACGGCCGAAGAGTGGAAGAGTGGAGGGAGGCGGTGATGCGGCTTGGGGAAATCGAGCAGGAGGAGCTCGGGATCGAGAGGATGAGGATGGGTGCCGATCGCATGTGTGAAAAGGAAGGAAGAGGTTATGTGTAAAATACTAGCGGGAAATGGAGTCGTGTTTTCAGATGTGTGGCGTGCGTGTGTTGTGGCAACGTGTACATGCAATGCGTGTGTCGATGTGTGGGTGTGTGCGTGCGGTGTGAGTCTAGGCGTGGCGTGCGTGCTGCACGTAGGTGTGTGCCTGCGGCCGGCGGCGGTGTGTGTGGTGCATGAGTGCGTGCTGGGTCTGGGCCTCTAGGGTGTTGGGTGCACCACGGTCGGTGGGTCGCATGCGTGTGTGTGAGTGTAGTGACAGCGGCTGGGGTGTGTTGCGCGATAGGCATGATTAGGGTTTAGGTTCGGTTGGTTGGTGCAGGTTGGGTCGGGGATTTAGGTGGATCGCGAAGCCTTTTTACCTGGCTAGCTGCCTCCCCTAAAATAAAACCTTTAATTTATTATTTTTCCTATTTTGTTTTAAAAGTCTTTCGAAAGTAGTTTTTTAGACAAATAAAATATCTAGATAGATCAGGTTTTTTAATTTGAATAAAGAAAGGGATAATTATAAAACAAAGTTGGCTTTTAACAAAAAAAATGAGAGGCAAAATATGCATGATGATGTCATGATGACGCGAAAAGAAAACATAATTTTTATTTTGGAATATTTTTCGTGCACTACAACTCGATACCATTAACAAGGATCGTGTCCATCCAAGCAAAGACATTGAGGGAGAGAGGTTTGCTGATCGGATCATCTTGTGTTAGGCTGATGGTCACAACACCACTCCGTCTTGATTATATCGACACCACCAACAAGGGTTGTTTCTCATGATCTTCGAGGAAAAACTCTAGAGAGGCAAAGGCGGAAGTAAAGGTCTCAAAGATAAGGGAACCTCTAATTTCCATGGAAGAGAGTAGAAGTCACATTTATCTACCGGTTCAACGCAAAGAGCAAATGATAATTGTGGTGGTATGGTCATGACTCCATCCCGCACTCAAAGTATTACTCCGTACATAAATGGGAGAATCATGCAACCAATTCTCGGGATTCAGACTAAAGATCTTGACAATGTTATTCACAAAGATTTGGAAAGATGATGTCATCTCAGAAGTCGCAAAACACCGAAACAAATGATGAAATATTAGTTAGCATGAAAACCATATGTAGCACCATTTTTACAATAGGAAGGAAATTTAACACTAAAGGTAGGATAGACACCCAATCATGAGAAATCCTAGACTTGAACAAAGGTAAGTGAGCAGATTCAGAAAACATGCAAATATAAGAGGGAAAATAATAGAGATAAGCAGTAAGTAAATGTAAGGTGCTAATCAAATCTACCAACATATTTGTAGCACAATAGTTTTGACACTATACATCGTCGTTGTTGGCAAGGTTAACCTATGGCTGGACCAATGGGGTATCATAAACCTTTGCTCTCATACCACTTGTAACGCCCCTAAATCGGCTCTATGCAGATCTCAGTAATCCCCCCAAAATTCGCATAGAAGCAATTCAAAGA